>JACXGJ010001252.1:0-89335 GCA_016801105.1 Esox niger
GTGTCCGTCAGATGGCTGGCTACGCACTGTGTCCGTCAGTCAAAATGCCTAATCCCTTTGTAGCCATCTAGCTCTCTAGAGAACGTCAATGTTAACAACACATGATAGTTTTAGTCATAATTTTGTTTTCCTAGCTAGAAAGAGTTAACATTTGGTGTTCAATATGAGACTGAGCAAACCTACCAGCAGAGCTAGAACACTATGAAAACCAAAATATTACATTCAAATTTTTAAAACACAATTATTTTTCCAATGCATTGACTTGAACCGCAGATGGTATAACTTGGAGCACTGAAACTTGTTGCCCCAAATTCTGAGGTAAGAGGTTGTATTAGAGATGGCACAATGCCTTCATCGTAGCCATCTGTGACAAGCCACATTGCTCTTATAAAAGCATTCTCTAATTCAGGATTGCCAAACAACTTGCCAAGACAGATATTACGCTGTACCCAATGTTACCCTTCCTTACCCTATAGGTGATGCCCATGGCCTTGATCTTAGCAGATTCGCTGCCCAGCTCACTCAGCTGGTGTTTCCCCAGCAGAAGCTCCTGTGGAATCTCATCGTCATCTGTGGACAATTTGGTATACAGTTGACAGTTCTGTCACCGAACATAACTGTGCCTAATGTCAAATTTCATTCCTAGAATCACAAGGTGACATTTGTATTATAAACAGCAGAAATCTAACATTTTATGTCCATCACATTTTACTCACTATACTGCTGGTTTAATCACTCAAAAAAACATGTTAAATAGCAAATCTGCCCAGTTCAAATGTGCCCACTACGTTCTGATTTGGACATCTAAACTCTGGTTACTGGGCAGGTAGGCCACATGATACAATTATTATGGATAATAACAACATTAATTGTATTCGTCAAATGACAGCCATGTCACCATATAGAACAATCAATCTCTCAATAATCATTACAAAAAAGCAACCAGATCCCGTGTTCAGTTTGCTCACTCCAGACCTGCCAACTGACCCTACAGGGGCATGTGACACCTACAAACCGCTCCAATCATAGGTATCAACATGAAGGCAGACTAGTAAGATTAAACGTTACGGAGAAACAGCATTTTTGAGAAACTCCCATTTCCCATTACAGTTTAGCGACCGTCGTGTTGGGATCGGTATATTATCTTCCAATAAACAGCGATGCAAAAAGCTCTGAAGCCTTTGACACAGCTGACAATGACGTCCTTGACCAACTCCAGAAGGGGATTGGACAATCTTTTGCTTTCCTTCTACAGAAACAGGATATGACCAAGGTACCGTATTTGGCCAAAGCCCAAAGAAACATCTAGCAGCACATTTTAACACATTGGCACTAAAGAAAATCACCTGGTGAAAAGCCTTTCTATCCTTTTAGCTATAGTTTGAACCACACCTTAGCAATGTGACCAAAACAGCTTTTTAACCCACCGAGGAACATTGCCACGGTCTGGCTGTATCTCAGACTCACACATATTAATCAATGCTTTTATTACTAGCAGGCGAGATAACTAAAAAGCTCTCGTAAGGCAAAACTTACAAAATGCTGAAAAAGCCAGCCAGAGAACCAGAGGGACAACATTTTCAATTTGTTTTCCAATAAAGCTACACAAAGATGTGCCCACTTCTAAAATGTAAAACATAAGTCTGAAATTAACAAAATTTACAACACACAAAAAAAACATTTTTTCCACTGATCAAAAAAAGTGGTCCCCTTCAGGTTTAAGCATTGTTGTGGACAAGTTTCTTGTTTTTCCATTTTAAAATTAGTTAGATTTTAACAGCAAAAAAAAAAAAGAAAAACAGAACCAGACCAAACAGAAATGATATATATTTGGGCCCTACATACCCATAGCATTAAAGTCAATGTCTTCCAAACTCTCCAGAATATTGTCCACACTAGCTGAGAACCTCTTGAATGTGGAGGAATCCATCAGTTCTGTTGATAAAACACAGAGAAAGGTGAGTAACTGGCGACTATGAGACCAAAGTAACACAACACCGACATGAATTTAGAGTGAAATTACCTTCTGGTGTCAATTTGGGCTCATACGCCTTCCTCTTCTTTTGTTTCTCCTTCTTCATCTTTCTGGCAACTGGACAGGAGATAGACATTTTAGAACCAGAAAAGTGACCAGGCAAGCCTCGTTCAGTCTGCATGTAATTAACAGTGCTAAATATTATTGCCCTCACTAGATTTGAACCAGGTTCTCTCACGTGAGTGGCTGTTTTTAACCACTACACCACAGTGCTATACGTCTGCCCAGTGACGGTATTGCATCTCGACATTAGATCATTTTGTCACACATTAACATCGCGCAAAATTCGAATATTTCGCTAGACACTATTTGGCATTTTAGAGAATCGTGGAAACCCATACTAATTTACTGCCTAAGGGGTTTTCATCTACCCTATTACCCCAAAAAACATGCATGGATGCGTGTTCAGAAATAGTCACAACACAACCGTGAACAGTTAGATTTTAGGCTTACTATAATGCAGCTACTGAAGATTGTAGCCAGCAAACTTTTATCTACCGGAAGAAATCCTAATGCATAATTTGCTTTGACTGTGATGAGATTCAAAAACGTGGGCTATTGGTTGCAGGTCCGCGTCTCTACCCACTATGCTATTTAAGGGATAAGTCAGTCAGTCAATCAGTGACATTCGCTCTTCTTGGCCGGTTCCATTTACGCAGTCCGGCAAAACAGACAGCGTAAAGCAACATTATTCTAGCAATACAACTCATCAGCTGCATGTTACCCGATCTGCCTCTATATTTTCCTACTGGTTTATGCACTTAAAGAGTGTGGGTGGGGCACACGACCATGGACTCATGATGGATTGTCAGTCAAAGACAGCACCTGACTTACGTTCACTCATGCTTGGTGGGGGGGAATCCTGGTCGGATTCCTCTGGGCTGCGCTCTCGGTGGCGGCTACCGGACCCCCTGCGACTTCCGCCACTTCGTCGGTGCTCCCCTGAGCCTCTCCTTTCCCGCTCAGTAGGCTCCCACGTCTTCTCCCGTTCCTTCTTATGACGCTTCCGTGCAGCTGCAGGTAGAGGAGCAACAACTCACCAGATGAAGCTCGGGGTCTTTAATCGACCATTAGCCTGCACCCCACTACTGCTACTGGTAAAAATCAATCGTATGGTACTCACACTCAGTCCCAGAGTCGGAGTCAGAGTCCGAGTTGACCTCAGCATACTTGGGCTTGTCGTTGACGGTGCTTCGCTTGCGTTTGTTCATCTTCACCCTCTCACACAGTGGCATGGTGGACTCAAACTCACCTGTTGGACAGAAAGGCAGTATGCATCAAACTCTTCTATGGAGGGGTCACACAGTCATCTACTAGCCCAGGGGTTCCCAACCAGGGGTATTAGGACCCCTGGGGGTACTTGGCCTCTCCACAAGGGGTTCTTGAAAACACTTATCACACCATAAAAGTACTAGTTATATGAACACGAGGGGGTACTTCAGGGGTACTCCAAGCAGTGCAAAATCTTTTGGGGGGTACAGTAACTGAAAAAGGTTGGGAGCCACTGTACTAGCCCTTGTAACCTAACATTTTTAAACAGTTATTTAGCGGATGGTCCACCCAGAGCCACATAAAGTAGCGAATGTATACATTTTGGGACCTGTAGTATTTCACATTAACAACAGCGTAAAGTTTAGCTGAAGGGGTATGGGACAAGACGGATGTGTCTACAGAAAGGTGGAGATAAATACATGGCTGTGATGGCAAGATAGAAATGTAACCAGGACAGCCAGGCTAACATTGTTTCTCAAATGCTAATTGGATAAGTAGTGACCACGTGATACTGATAAACATTCGAAGTAAAATATGGCACCGTATACAGGACTAAACCAATCCAAGTACAGAGAGTTTCATGGGCAAGGGAATAACAACCCTCAAAGTCCAAATCAATTAAACAAAAACAGATGACATCAAAACAAGTGACCATTTTTATACTTTAAAAGGAGCCAGATGAAGTTGTGGACACCATTCTAATATATATGCATCCAGAATGAATGAAATTCATACTGGATGCATATTCATGCTCAAAGTGTATAGATATAGAGCATTTTCCAAACACAACAATTATATAAATATTTTTTAATTATATGTGATTGGAAAAAACATTTGATCTGTTGATAGAAAAACTCAACTGGCTATTTTTGCTGTCTGTTAAGAAACGGGCAGGATGTGGGTTAAGCCTGTTGTTTGAATTGGGCCAGAAGAAGCACTGTTCCCTCATCTCCCCTAACACAAACACATACCACCCCCTCTCTCAACAAATAAATTAGCAGCTTCTCTGTTGTAATTGTATTATTACTGTCTTGTTGCTAAGTTATGAGCTGAGCTCACACCTATTTGCCAGTGTAACTATTTATTCTGGCCCAGGAATATTTACAGAAAAATCAGAAGGAAGAATATTACAAACATAAATAGCAAATTTTGATTGGACAGAAGCTGTGGCAGAGTATTGCCCCTCTGAAGAGAATGTGCTATTTGGGTTACTGTATTTTGTTATTATAGAACACCTGGATAATTTCTTTGTGATTATTGATGTGCCCTTTCATGAAGGGACTGTGATATGCTAGAAGATGCATTCTGAGTGGTAGCGGACAGTACTGCAAGACTTTAGTGATCACTAACACACATAAGGGGATTCAAACAGACCATTACATTAACCAGTGTAACAACGTTAGCAAGCCCCTGCTGAAAGTCAAAATGAACAGCTATCGCAGGGACCACACAATAACACTGCTTGGCAGCGTCTTTCAAACTGATCGTAAACTACAGTTAATGGTAACAAAAATTGCAACCTACATATCTGTTAAACACCTAAGTCAGTGACAGTTGACAAGATGCTAATTCACTAAATAGATCCAAAAAAGACAAGAAAAAAACATTTTCCTTTTTGGTTGTCTAAAATGAGATTCTTTGACAAAGGTCTTTACATTAAAGAACAAGAGGTTTTTGGAAAACGTTTCAGTGAGATCAGCTCCATGTAATTAAATAACATAAAACACAAACAAATCCATGGCATTTTTGGATTACTTGAAGAGAGAAGGTTTTGACTGAAACTGCTATATATCCTCTGTGGAGTTTAGTAGGGAAATAGGGTGCACAACAGAGGGGCCAACAACGCTGGCAGGTGATCATGGTTCTATCAGGTACATTGAAAACATGTATTCCTGTTCAGTAAGCGGCTGTATGTCAAATCTAGGGCGAGACAATCTAACCTGCAATGGTAATGACATTAGAAAAATATTTTTCAAAACAATTCATTAATTTAAATTTATCATATTCTGGTGTAGCTTAGATGATTTTTCCCGAATTTTGCAAAAAAGAATACTTGGAGTTACATACAGTAAGCTTGTTGTCTGCCCATCTATGTGGCTTGTAAAACAGACAGATTAAACCACCCATAGCTACCTTTACCTATACTGGTGGGTGTTCACTTTATTCCCGTTAGTCAGATACCACAGATTTGGTGAACTGTTTGTTTACTGGAGGTTGAGACAACAAATACAATTTGCCCAAAAAAATTGAGGCATTTTGTTGACTAAAATGTAAAGGCTTGTTGTTGACTAAAATGTAAAGGCATTTTGTTGACTGTCTCGTCGTTTGTCATTTTGACAGTGACCAGACTAAAAGATAAATGACAAACGTGACCAACAACTTGTTATTTTAGTCAAAATGAGAAAAACTAAATAAAAAAGGAGGCCAAAATGAACACTAAAACATAAAATGAGGAGAATAATGAATTAATTACCAAAATCTAGAACTATCCCTTAAACTACCCTGGCATGCTAACAGCAGGCTATCTAAGCTTGTTTACTTACTTTTCCCAGCTTTCCAATGAGAGAGTCTGCTCTTGGAAGACTTGGAGCTACGAGCGTTTCGTTCCTCCCTCTCCCTGATGATTTTCTGCACCTCGTCAATGCTCAGTTTTTGCAACACCACCACAGGCTTGGCTCCCGTCTTCATCTTCTCGACCAGTCCTAATCGCTCCAGCTTGACCCGGGGTTCGCTCCAGCCCTCCATTACAGCTGCCAGGTTAGGCTTCTTCATCTCAGCTGCCAGCACATTGCCATCTTTGTCCCGCTTCACCTTGGGAATCACAAAGTTCTTAAACCCACCTGATTTGATGCCTCCCAGCAGGTAAGCGGGAAACTCTGGTTTACTTTCAGCAGGCTGTGGTTGTTGTTTGGAGTCCTGTCGGTTCCTGCTGCTGTCCCCTTTCCTCCGCTCCTCTCCGCCCCTTCGCTCCTCCCCGCCCCTTCGCTCCTCCCCGCCCCTACGCTCCTCCCCGCCCCTACGCTCCTCCCCGCCCCTACGCTCCTCCCCGCCCCTACGCTCCTCCCCGCCCCTCCGCTCCTCCCCGCCCCTTCGCTCCTCCTTAGTGTGACTTTTAAGGTTGGGGCTTGGCTGGTCAGTCCTGGGTCGCCCACTGGGGTCCCCGCCCGTTCGGCCCTCCTGCTTAACCCGCGGGCTCTCCGCCTTAGAGCGCTGCTCTGGAGACCGCCTGTCCCTTGGTTCTGCGGTCTCAGTCCTGTGTTTTCTCTCCCGGTCCTTATCCCCCCGCTCTCTTTCTCGGTCCCGTCCGTGTTTGGACTCCTGTTCACCCCTGCTGGATTTGCTGGGGGTCTCCGGCCGGCGGACGCGGGACGGATCGCCATCCCGGACGCGCTCTTCCCTGTGACCGGAGTCGGGGCGGCCCTCGTGGCGTGGCCGCGGCGTGTCAGCCGTCCGATCCGGCCTGGCCTTGACGCCGTCGGGTTTGCTGTCATGTCGGTGTTTAGACGCATCTCTTCTGTTCTCGTGCTTGTGTTTCGGAGTCTCCGGTCGGCCCTCGTGGCCCAGCTTCTTCGGGGTGTCGGGGCGAGGCTTAATGACCTCCGGCCGGCCGTCTGCAGGCTTTAGTGTCTCTCCTTCGGTCTTGGATTTCAGCCGCAGCACTCCGGTGGAGTCTGAGGCGTCCCCGGGACCCAAGCGTTCCTCAGCCCAGCGCTGGGCCTCCAGAGCTGGGGTAGGGGTGACCGTGTTCCCCTCCGGCTGCCCGTCCGCTCTGCCTGCCTGCTGTAGATCGATGCTGACCATCAGGGCCGGCCGGCTGGCACCATTACTGGCAGCGCTGGCTTCCTGCGGTGCTAGCTTTCCGCCGGCGTTGCCCCCCCCTACTGCAGGCTGAGTGGCACCCGCGGTGCCTCCAGCGCCGGGCTCCTGGGGATACGAGTCCTGCTTCCGCTTCTTCAGGGGCTTATCTGGAACGAGTGAATCACGGGTAAAGAAAACTGACACACACACAAGCGACATCCCGTTCTTTCTTCCGCCGCTCTCATTCTCCAAACTCACCTTTATCCTGAACCTCCTTGGAGCAGCGCTCCCTCTCGATCAGTGTTTCCCGTTCTATCCTCTCGATCTCAGCGAGGGCGTCCATTTCAGCGTCGTCGTACACCGCTCCGGCCTGCTTGGTGTTCTGGAGCACAGGGACCTGCTGGCAGCCCGACTGCTCCCCCTGGCCCGGGGCTAACCGGGGCCCAGCGTCCGGTTGAGTCCGGGGGAACGGCAGGTTGTTTGCGGCTAGGTCAGCTTCCTGGTCCTCCACACCGGGTAGGAGCTCTCCGGATTGGTCCATCTCAGAGGACTTGACCCGGGAAAGTTTGAGCGTCAACTTAGTGGAGTCTTTAGAAGGAGAGCTGACGATGTCGTACATGGCGGCTTTGTCCAACTGCTCCTTCTCTTCTTTAGTCAGCTTCTTCTGCTTCTTCTTGCGGTCAGGAGAATCGAGGAGGAGGTCGGGAGCGCCGTCACGGGGAGACGAGTAAGGGGGAGGGGAATTGAGGAGAAGCCCAGGACGCGAGCCTGCTAAAACAAATACAGGTGTTGTGCTTTTTTCCCCCTCTAAACAAATGTCAACACTGGACAATTCGGGCATACACACATGGCAAAAAAAGTAGGTTAACTCAACATTCCCAGTCCACAGTGTGATCATGCATATTAACCATCTCCTGTCAGCATACCTTTTGGGGTCTCTTCACTACCAGCCGGGGAACAAACAGACTGGGGCGATCGGAGTGGGAATGAGGCGTTTTTCATGGAAGGATCACTCTCCTGGGGAAACCGGAGTCACATAATATCTATCATAGATCCTTGAAGCAACAATGGTGGATAAAACTCCACAGAACAAATACATCCATTGTACAAGCAGTTAGGACCCAAGAGAAGAAAATGTCATTCTAGGTACAGCGTAATATTGGTATGAATCACCTCTCTGCTTACCTCATTGCTAAGTCTCTGGACTATGTTCATGTAGTCTTCATTTGAGCCATGTCTGGCATTGTGATTGGCGGAGTTGCTTGAAATTTGCCCAGAGACCTTGTTGTCATGGATGTTCCGCATGCCAGGAACCATGGGACTGGAAACTGGACGGGCATGAACAGAAACCAAACCGATGAATCCCCCTCCCTTGATTTACCATCCAGCAATCCAAAAACCCATCAGAACAACACCAGTTGGCCTGTCTATAATCTGGTTTAATGGGTGGAATGAATGCAAAGGAACTAGACACAGAACAGCAAAACCGACGACGACAAAAAAAAAAACGTTTGAGAAAGTATGTCGATCCACAGGACTCCGGCAGTGAGCACTGTAAACCCACAGCGTGAATACACAGGGGATGGATCTTGGGTCCCGCAAATCATAAGGCACAGACACACGAGCCGATGGGTCACAACTTGAAGGCGACGGGCCGGAGGGTGCATGCCGGACGCCCCCCGGTGTCTCCCCTACCTAAGGTTGGGGTGGAGGGATTCTGTTGGGGGGAGGTCGGGGGCTGGGTCTGCGCCGCTAGGCAGGGCTGCACTGGCCTCTGGGGGCTTCCTGAATAAGTGGGCGCGGCCGAAACCGCGGGGGAACCATGCAGCTCTGCGATCACAGAACATCAACATAACACACCGGGGTCAGAGGTGTGGGTTTACAACGCACTTCAGTCCACGTGGACCAACCCGACACCCGTCTTCAGCGAAGACGCCCTGGCATATATTAGAGTTAGGCACAGTGTGGTTATTTGAGAATCAGTCGCTAGGTTTCCCGTCATGCATCACGTGGCTGTGTAAAGGCAGAAGAACAGCCTTACCTTGCTGGATCTGTTGGTGCTGAGAGTAGCTGGGTGGGTGGGGGTATGGCTGCATGTAACCTGCAGGGCTTTGGGGGGCATAGGGACTGGGCACAGGGCTGTTCTGCTGGGGCGTAAACCTGGCGCCCGATCCCATCTGTGGAGGGGCGAAGCGACTGTAGAGAAAGACGGGAAAAGCATGTCAATTCCACTGCAATATGCAACGCAAAGCTCACAGACGTCTTGAATGAGTGAAGCGCTCTCTAGAAATTAAACTACATGGAATAAGCAATTTGTTGTCATACCTAGAAGGGCTGTGTGAGATAGTGGTTTGCTGGTAGTTTGTCGACGCCGGACTCCCGTGAATGGAATTCTGGGACATTTTGTACTGCGGCATCATTGGCTGCTGCATTATGTCTTTAAGATGAAAATGAGAGAAGTGATTAGAGGAGTACAGAAGGCCAATGCACAGAACCAGCTATGAGGAAACCCCAAACCCAAGGAGAGGGAGATCCTTTCGTCAGTCAGGGCTCCACACTGGGATTCTTTCAGAAGGAGCTCCTAAGCAGAAAGTAATGCACTCACACAGAAGGGAACCAGAACAAAGACATTTTTAAGTTTTAGTTCTGATAACTAAACACAACAACTATTGACAATAGAAGACAACTGAAAACATCCTGAACATTAATGTCATTTGAAGGTCCACCCCCAATCTGTTTAGGTGTGAGAGTTCCTTTTAGAAAAATGAGCAGAATACTTGTGTTGGTGTTTATTTGAATGTGGCTGATCCCTTGAATATTAATGTTCTAATTCACATGTGTATATAATACCTTGCATGTGTGAAATGAGACAAACAAACGTCATTCATTTGAATATAATTCCTAGGGAATTATCAACTCCAAAACTGATGGAACAGAGTTTGGGGGTAGTAGCGGCATTTAACAGTGAAATGACGGCACCGTAGAGCCCAGCCAATGGGAGTTAGAAGGCTGCTCCTCTACCAGCGAGCTTGCACGTCGACACATTTTGATCTCACTGTTAACAGTAAAGGTGGTTGGTCAAAATGAATTCCTTCACAAGTAATGTTGAAGCGTTCAGGAGTGTGCAGGAACTTAAAGTCAGTGCACAAGGAAGCCCAGAAATTCAAACAATGCTCGATTCACATCAGCAAGAGCTGTGTCTGGCCAGAGCTTAAAAGGCATTTCACAGAAGATGCAAATGGCTTGGGTCATTTAGAGAAAGAACAGGATACAGCCACCAAATATGTCATCATCATAACACAGCTTGCCTAATCAAGGCCCTTAACCAAAACTACATAACTGCTAGAAAAAGACGTGATGGGGGAAACAGAACAGTGAACTGTGATAAGCCATTTCAATTATCCGAGCGATGAACAACAGCAGCGAAGCAAAGGTTCTGAAAATAATATGCATGACTATGAGGAAATGAGTTCCCAGGATGCAGTGATATCTCTGTATCAAGATGGTAGCATAGCCTTGGACTGTATAGGAAATCCCTCCTAATGGTAACCTCAGTCTACTGTGAAGACAACACCATTCCCCCAGAGCAACAGTAACAAGACACCAGTCTGTCACTACGTTTCAGGAGCACTGGTGTGGCAGACTAACAGAGGTTCTTTCTGTTCAACAGCATCGCAGACTGCTAATCGATTAAATGTTTATCAAGTATAGTATAGGCAATCAAAATGCCACACTGAACCCGTCACAAGGTCTTTAGAAGTGAGACGTTCAGTGCTATAAATGACACTACAGAACACAAACAGCTGAAAAGCTTGCCTTGCAACACGCCAAGGAGCCAGTTTGACCCAAATAACACATTAGACAACAAATCTTACAGCCGTCACCCAATACCTGGAGTAACACTGAGTTTAACTCAGGAAATCTGCTCTCAAATTACCCCACCAATAAAGTGATGTGATGGTATCTCAATTTGATAGAGGTATGGAAGGACTATTGCCAAACAGAAAACATTAGACGTGGCTTAGATGGGGTCAATTTGTTGTTTCATTTTTATAATTACTCACTTGCTCCCCCAACATCTGTGCCAACACAAACCCACCCTCTGAATGTCATTGCCCGCGCTCCCCCATACACCATGTTCAGACGATGCTCCATTTCCGGACAGAACCTCCGCACCGACTTACTTTTCTCCCTGAAGATGTTAGGGTTCCTGGACAGCACGGTCTGCAGCAGCACTGGCACGTCTCCCTCCGGGTCATCGCTGCCCAGGTTGTCCTTCAGCTCTCTGGGGGAGTGTTGGGGGGGGGGGGTGTCAAGGAGGCGAGAACATCACAACAATCACACTTTTGATGGGAATCTACTACGGTGACCTTGGCCGCCCTCAGCTGAGGTGACCTCTAACACACGAAACAAAGCGGTGCGGAACTCACATGTGCTCGGTGGAAACCTGGTTGAGGCCGTGAGCCAGCTGGGACACCAGGTTCTCATCCCGGCAGGCCAGTAGGCAGTTGACCTCCTCCGCGATCCTCCCATTGTACAGCAGACTCTTAGTGGTAGTGGCAGGGAGAGGGGATGGCAGCGGCAGCTGGTTTAACACTGCCAAGAGGACAAGGGGTTAACCCGGGTGAGCGAGTGCTACACTGTCACGGGGAGAGTACACTGAATATCCCTCTGAACAAGGTCAAGTGAAAAATCCAGTTGTGGGTGATATATCGCAACCAGTGAAGAAACATCCAACATCCTAACTGAACATAGAGGATGGAAACTGAACACGGAGGTCACTGTGAAGCCAAAGGTAAAAGAATGCCTATAGAGCTCAACGGGTGAGCTGAAAAGCACAAATGTTGTATAGCCTAAATGCAAATGAGGGCGCGCGGATGAGTAGTGTTAAATCCGACACTACACTGCTATTCCATGACTATTCATAGTTGTCTACATCATCCTATTATGAGGGTGCTTGTCATCTGGGAGCTTGTCAGGATCAAAAGGGAATGAATGGGGCAGAACAGAGGCAAATCACCACCAGCGGAAATCCTGTTTTAGGTTGTTTCAGACCTTACCTTACAACCCACACTTCGTGCTAGAGCAGAGTCAAAGACAATCTAAACAAACATTTTCATGAAAAGCAATAAAACCCTACAGACCAGTCGCAGAAAACTGTTTGGCCACCACCAGAAAACACATGGGTAGAGTGCCGCTTAAAAAGAAATCTTCATTTGGTTTCATGCTATCAGTTTGAGGAGCCAGTGGCTGATGATCGATGCTTCCAACAGCCCTCATATTGACCGAAAACATCATCAACGACACAAGTCACTCTAGAGGACAGTGCGTCCTGAATGATTCAAATATAACATGTCAAATACGGTGTCATCTTCAGTGCAGGTACATTACCAAACACAAAGCAGAAGATTCAGTTCAGGTGCCCAGAAGCACCAGGAGGAAAGATGACCTGTCTGACACCACATCTACACTGGCTAAGTTCTTTTCATTTAGTTTGAGTCAACGTTTTACTCTCATTGCTCCGTGTCAGCAGTCATATCCAGATACCGAATAACTATCTGCTCAATTGAATATATTTGTGAACAGGTACACTGAGGAGACCATCCATAAACAATGTGAACAGGCATCATGCATCGACATGCTCAGAAAGGCTGTCAGGATTCCATTCAAGCACAGCCTAAAATGAACACCTCCCACCACCCGGTATGTGTCTACATCCATACTGCAGGACTCCTCGGGCAGAAATAGTAACAGGTTCCTTTCAAGCTAACACAAACAGACTGCTATTATAGCTGTTTTGGAAGTGGTTTTGCTGTTTGGTTCTATCACTAGATTACCAGATGCAGCTCAGAGTTGTGTTGGAGAGAATGGAAAAGACTGAAACTGGGACTAGACCAGGGAAACAGAACCTGACACAAGAGACCATACAACACCACTGACTGACCTGAGCCCCCTAATTCCTTTGGGTCTTTAGATCATACTCCCATCCGATTGAAATGGGATTGGATGACGTTGCCATTACGTGGTCTATTGATGGCTGACAGCAGTGGTCGATGGTGAAGCCAACGTAACCTCTAAGATGAGCACGTGCACAGCCGGCCACCACCTCCAAGGTGGTGTGATTGAGATTTACCTCCAGTGTGCAGAGCAAAACACCAGTCCACAGAGAACCACAGAGATTCATCGTATACAATTAAGCCCTTTAGCATACTATCGTCCGGAGTGGCTTACACTAGTGAGTAGAATCCAAAACCAGGCATTATAAGCTCCATGCTCATTGGGCGAGATACGAAGGACTCTAATTTTACTGAGAACACTATTCATTTGCAATACATACAACTGCAGAAAAAAATATTCACACCCTTGCGCTTGATTTTAATAATTCAATTTGTGGGTAATAGGTACAGCCTCCCTGCCCTGCGCGGTGCCAAAACACACCGGAGGTTGCAACTAATTTTCACAACTCTTTTGCCACACATTTGCACCGTGCCCCAAAACACACGCGATGACATCACATCAGAAATGCCATGTTTTATCAGATTTCAACTCGATTTGCACCCCAATGAAACAGCAGGACAACATGACCGCCTATTCCCCAAAGCCCTTAACCTACATGTTTAAACGCATACATGGAAGACTATATACATATACTAGAAAACTATGCCGATTGGATGCTGACCGGGGAACACCAGAGCAGGGCCAAATGTCACATGACGGGGACTTTTCCCAGTCTCCTCCCCAATGCCAGATGATCAAGAGCCATCATGTCGTTTCCCCCAAATCCTCAATTTGACGTTAATGAATCTTACTGGCTGAGGCATAGCCTGCTCACTCTCAAACCACTGAATAAATCGATAGGTCTAACAGGGGCCATCACAGAATCATGTGGTTTGTGAATAGCTCAAATAAAAACACAAGTTGGAAAAAATATATAATTATGTAAATTCCATACCTATCTATCTGCCTATATAAATCAATATTCAGATTAATAAAAAGAAAAAAGACATCATACAAGGGCAATTCCAGCGTTGCAGATGTCACATTTGAATACAAAATCTAAACATTGATGTTTCAAAGAATGGACAAACAAAAAACCAAACCTATATGTGCAAGGTGGAAGGGGTTCCCAACCCAGGGGAACCACAGAGAACCACAGAGAACACATGGCCCTTGACTTACTGTCCCTCCTTACAAATGGTATCCAATGAGTTTACAGACATATATGTTGTCTCTGCTCATAGGCCTAAATCAAAGAAATGTGACCATTAGGCAGGAAAGTAATGTAAAACATGACCAGCGTAGCCTATATTAGGCGTACTAGTTCATCAACACAATCAGACATGATGTTTCATACCAAACACCCGGGACAGGGTGACTGTGTCTGTTCCGTCAGCCATCATAATGGCTTCTGTAGGTCGGCTACTCTGCTACTGTCTCAACACAAGCTACTTCCACCACTAACTTGGACGCTCACTTCCAAAATATGCTGATTTGTCCTTGACAGTCTCACATACAGCGGTTTGTCATATAAAATAATCTAGCTGACACAGAAGTTACTTTTCCTTGCGTCGTTAAATAATATCGAAATTATTGTGCAAGATAAAGACAAGGCAATTATAGATAGGACCTAAAATAAATTGGAGAGTTTTGAATGAGAAATATTAGTTTTGGAAAGGTCTGCATGACATGATGTATGATGGGGATGGATTGGTATAAAAAATGTATACATCCAAGTCACCTACATTACAATCAACAGTTTGGTTGTAATGTAGATCAGTTTTGGTAAATGTCAAGACTGATAACAATTTATATACAAGGCATAAACTAAGGAAACCAAGGAATTTTTCCCAGCTATTTAAAGCACAAGTGGAAATTTGACAGCAGTTCTTGGCCTTATATTCAGCATTTGAATGATGTTTAGAAATGATCATCTACGTAGGCATCTTCAGCCTATCTACGCTGTTGTCCGCTTCAATAACTCAAATCTACTTGTCTCTGCAGTGTCCTTTCTATTACTTTAAGCTCAATGAGACAAATATGGCTACAACCTGTTGATCGATTACTCTTTATTTTAGTCCAGTTCGCTGGAATGAAAGAACCAAGCCCTCCTATTTCCCTATAACATACTTTAACATAATTAACACTGAGGGAACAGTGTGAGTGGGGAAACGAGCTCAGTGAGCAATTTCTAACAGCCAGCAAATACAGTACAGCTTACTGAAATGCCTTATTTGAGACTTGCCCACTTCACTGTATTATGAATACTGTATTATTATGCACCACAGCAAAAAAATTTCACACTGAGAGATCAACCAATGACATAGTTGGTTGAATTAGCCTATTGTCTGATCTGAAAAAGCACAGTCACGTTTTGCAGCAATTATTGTGGCCTTTGAGTTTCACCATTTGCTTGACCACACCAGTGTTTGATAGATATGGTTGTCCTTGTTCAATAGAGCAATCAGCCAGAGAGAAACTACACGGAGAAAAGGCAACATTTATGTGTATCGGTTGTTCATTCAAGCTCGCCTGTGAGTGATGAGTCACAATTTCTCCAGCACTTGAGTGGGCGACACAAAACACAGGGGCCGTCCTGAGGAACAAGAAGCACCCATCAATCCAGATGCAGGGCTTTAACATTTTAGAGAAAGTGGTTTACAAATGTAAGCATTTGTGCACACCAGAAATGTGTGCACATTTCTGTGATTATCTAGGAGGAATTGAATTAACGTATCTGAATACGTCCATCTTTTTTGCTCAATGGTCAAAACATTTTGTTCATTGAACTCTCCCCCCAAACGCGAATCATCTTTGCGTGCATCATGTTGCAAATTCAGTGGATGTTCGTCTTACAGGCGCTGTCAAATTTGGCCTAGAGCCTATAGCTATGTATGTTTATTCAGCTTTCCCAAAATAACAACAATGGACTACATTTAGGTACTCTCGTAGCATCATCTGGACTGGCGGCAATTATACTAAAAACAAATCAGTATATAGTTATCAGACGTTCTGGAGGTTTATTTATCTTGGTGGTTGATTATGATGACACTCACCATATCATATGAACATTACTAAAAGTTGATGACAAGTTAACAGGCATTTTAAATGTCCACCAGATTAGAGACTTGATGCAGTTAAAACGATGCCATTCTAAAGCGTAATGTAATCAAATTGCTACTTTAAAACGTGCAGCTTTTTCATACACATTATATTTACCAAATGTAGCCTATGAATAGATACATATAGCCCTGGATGACCCAAATACATTTAAAAACGATATCATATCTGAGCCAGTAATCTTTTGGCTAACAGACCAGACTGGGTCAGTGAGAGAGAGAAAATGTTGACCCTTGATTTCGTCCAAAATCATGCTGTTGCCTTACCCATACAGCTAAAATGAAGTCTATATTCCAAAATAAAGAGCATAGGAATAATAAGGAATATGGTTTAATTTTGTAAAATATTGCCCATAACACACAAAAAATACACTGTTTATGGGCAGGTGAGGTTTAACATCCTGCCAAGACAGCAATGGACATTTAAGATTAAGAGTAGATGAACTGGCATGGTGATTTTACTAGGGATACAACAATAAGATCATTTGTGCCCGGTGCCGATAGACAATATACATGTAACACAATCGGCCAATGTCAACAACGATTATGTCATTTTGATACCTGGGTACCCTGGCATAAATGTAATTAAAAGAAAATGTTGCTTTTGATTATTCTTCCAGTTTCAACAAATCCAAATATCAATGAAACAAAAGCTTTCTGAATATTTTAAGCTAATATAAATGCAATATGAGCAATCAAATTGAAATTGTAACAGAATCTTTTCTCAACGATGTCTTTGAACTGTTTGGTGGTGGAACTTCCCCTTAAAAAAAATTGTATACCCAAAAATGATTTTGCAAAAGCCAGAACCATCCATAAAGCAAATCAAATGGTTGTCCTAACGAGTAACTGACGTTTAAGTTTTAGAGGTCTGTATAGCAAACATATTGAAAACAGATTTGTATACTAAATCATTATTGTGCCAAAGTACCACCAAAGCCATAAGCAAGAATACATGATAGAATACTCAGCGCATCTGAAAACAAAACAGAGATGGCTTTCTGATCCAAATGCAGATGTATGAGTGAATATGTGGCAGCGTTATACTTACAGTCTGTGAGGCTAGCGATCCCAGCAAGAGTAGTGATGGGAACATGAGGCATATCCCCATTCATGCTGAAGATGGGGGCGGGGGGTCGTGTCGATGCACAGGTTGCTCAATGTTGTGGCCCTCCGACTGTTCCTCACATCTCCCAACCTCTACAGAATAGAGAGGGCTTCATTAGGCCAGCAATGACACACAACATCACACAACCATCATCAATGTGCAGCATTGTGCTCAGAGGAGCCAGAGCATGTTAAACCACAGCCTCGGCCAAAAGAAAAGCAAGGGCTTTTATATCCAACGCCATAGTAATGAAAGAAGAAACATCAGTTGAGTGACAGAGACGAACTAATGGGTTTACATTAATTAGGCACTATAATTCAGCCAAGTCTGAGGGGATTGACACGGATTAGAGAGCAGTGCAACAGCACAAGGGTAGAAAACGCTGCAGAAGGTTAGACTGGTTGTTACAAGATTATGATGCTCATATAACACTATTGACAACTAACTCAGGCAGCAAGTTTTAACTTGCAGTAATTATATAATAAATGCATATTCCATTACAACAGAAGACATACATTGCATGTGGAGATGTACTAGCATCAGTGGGTTGGAGTTGAAGACAACTATGGATAATATGGATGGAACGCAGGTCCCGGGGTGTCAAAGTAGCCAACACCAAATGCAATCAACTGAATCCTTCCCATTATCATGCAACGGCACTGTGACCACTCATATTTGACTCTGAGCTAGGCACACATTTTCTTGACCGACACGCACATGACTATGTCATTATCATTCATTAATATTTCGCTTGGCCACAAAGAAGTTTACCGGAGGAGTTATTCTGCCACCACAGCATGATAAATGCCAGCCGGACAGTAGAAACCAGGGCAACCCATACCGATAGGTCTAATGACACGAATCAATGGTTACCCCAGTGGTACCTCGACGGTCCTATGAACAAAATATGCACCCGCGCATGTTTAAACGAACAGCCACCCCTTTCTGGCCTCAGATATTCATGGTTGCTGAGGTTGTGCTGGTTGGGTAGGAGGGTGGGCGAGTAAGCAGCAAAGGATTATCTGGTTGAAGAGAGGAAGGCTATTGCGCTTCCACGGCAGGGTCATCTTGAAAACACTTGCCTATATATGCTTCCTAACTGTTATTTGCAGTTAGCTACTTTAAATACAGTTGTTGCAATTATTTGAAGGGACCAATATCCTTATTCAAGCAGTAACATTGCCACAGCCCTAAACGGGTTAATAAAAATAAATGTTGATAGCCACTGTCATGCATTTCCCACTGCTTCATTGCATAGGCTACAACGTGTTGGTTAATGTAAATACCACAATGTAAACATTACAGTCATATGGGAAAGCAATTGTCCTTTGATCTGATGGCTCGACTGATGAGAAAGGATCTATTCAGAATACCATTAGCCAGCATTAAAAATGCTGTAATGTCATTAAACATTGGTACTTACTAGAATATGGACTGTTGGTGAACAACTGTCAGGTGAACTATTTCCATGAGCAGAGAATACCTTTTAAAAAGTTCTGTTTTCTCAATTGGATATTTCACATTTCCCCTTTATATTTCCTTCTCAAAGCCCATTGCAGGTGGTTAAAGGAAGGGACCTACAGGTTTTTACTCATGAATCCCTTGAATAAAGGCAGTAAAATAAATATTTTCTCAAGAAATCTCCTTACTTTGGTAAGGGCCCAACATAATTTGGCATTACAACATCTGCAAAGCTGGTGTAAGGAAAACTCCTCTCCGCTTGATAGTACAGTTGATATTGTCACTTTAACAGTAAATCAACTTTATCCCATTGCTGTTTAGCTATATAGTCAGTTAGATAGCTAGATAATAGTCAGCTAGTGAGATCCTATAGAGCAATGTTCTAGCATGTTTCGGTGAGGAAGCTCCAAAACTGAAGTGTGTGTGTGTGTGTGTGTATGTGTGTGATTGCGCAAAACTAATTTCACCCTGTACCCCTAAAGAGTATTATTACATTTTATTTTACCTATAAGTCATTTTAGCAGATGTTTTTGAAAGAAATTGAAAGAAACTTAAAGGAGCATTTAAGGTTAACTGCACAGTCTGGGATTCACTCTAGCAACCTTTCATTTACTGGTCAGATGTTCTAACTGCTAAGCTATGTCCCGGCCTGTGATTAAACTGAAAAATGTATATGCGGGATTAAGGGACAAAGGTCCCAATTTTCCACACTGACCAATACACATTTGCCTAACATTGGTCTCTCCCAAAATACAAAAAAGTCACAGAGTCGTATTTGTACCAACATTTTGTACACAGCAAAAATTAACACATATGTAATCACTTTATTAAATAGTCCATACCATGTATATTCTGTTCATATGACAAACAGAAATTTAATATAGAATATAAAGGGCATGTTTTTGCACCTCATCTGGATGACTCAGTGGGTATATTTGGCACACATGCTAAGGGAAGGGAGTCAAGTTAACTCACACAATCCCTCTGACAACACTGACCTGATTTTGTGAATGATGCATCTCGCCATAAAGTATTTACAAAATTACACATATTGTCCCAAGGGGCTTTATAGTAATCAAGTTAATGTTGCCAAATAGGGGAGAATCATTTGTAAGGGACAGAATGTTTACTGTTTCCTTGTTAGATTATTTAGCTATACCTTGTTGCTAATGCCATGATCACCCAGACTGAATGAGAAACATTTGACAGCAACTGGATTGCCATCGATTTTACTCTACTAGTCTGATGACATAGCCACACATTCTCTCTGGAAACAAGGCTATTGGTCAGATACAATATGTAGCTAATTGTTTAGCTCAAAAGGTAGGGTCCAATGTATGGTATCAAGATTCATCTCATCAGCCATGACCATCGTACACTGCCATTATAGGTCGCAGAATTGTTGCACATACTTTTCCTGATTGTCTAGCTAGCTTTCCAAGTAACATTATATTTCTTGTTTTTCTTATCAAGTAGTATCTATGTTAGATTGATAATATAAACAAATTACTCCAATTTTGTTTAGTTGGCCTATAGTGCAAAGAAAATAGCAATAGGTATATTTACGTTATCACAAGACATGGGGTGGTCTCATCCTAAGTTGTGTATCTGGTGATTCAATTTGATAGATTGCAGCGTAGCCAGCTTAATAACTTGGTAAAAAATCTAACTACAACAATGATTGTATGTGAGGTAAATGATGCTGGATGTTTACAAATGTAGCTCTCTAAACAGCGCAAGGGCAAGCTTGCATAGCTAGTTATACAAACGTTTCAACCAGTTTAGTTGACATCACTAAAAAGCTACGTTATACTAGCCACTACCCAGTGTGTAGCAGGTAGCTGCCTAACTACAGCCTATTTATCAGAACATTTATCTATACTAATGTAAACAAACAGTACACTGATTAAAAATAATTTGGTTTCCTTTTTATGTTTTGTTTAAACAGATAACACAGCTAACTAGCTAGCAATACATAGCTAGTATTCTAGCCCTAGGTAGCTAACAAAAGTTAGCTATGGCTAGCTGGCTAACGTTAGCTACGGAGACTGCAGCCGAAACAATGTTTGCTTTGACTCGCCCACACAGAATAATTCCTTTCCCACAAGCCCCCCTTTCGGTTTGTTGTCGTGTTTGTTCGTGCGGATAAGAAATTTCAATTAACAGTTTCAATGGCCTACATCGGCCTGTTAGCTTGCTAACTAAACCTCGGACTCGCCTGAGGAAAGTAACCCCGACCCGACGCCTATGTGCGGATACAAGGCAACAAGCAACAGAAAGGAAGAAATCACCTATCGGTGCATCCCACAGCGTCTAGCCTGTTTCACTGAATATAAACAACACCCGGGAAGCCGATCGGATTTGTTTTGTGATGGTGCTCCTAAATCTTGCTTTTACAACGATATTTACCTCTGGCTGTGTTGATAAAAAGAAATGGTTGCAAGGGGGTTGGATCCGTGTCTCTAGCTCCCTCTCCGTTCTATGGCTCTAACAGCTTCTCCGAGTAATAATATAACAACAATAATCCGGGTCGGGAGGGTTCGTTCTTCTTCTTTCTTACTGAAAACATCTATACTTGGAGGGGGCAAACATTCCCATAACCGGTCCTTGTACCGGTTTCTCCCCAACCCCAGCAGAAGATGAGTGTAAATTCCAACTGGTTTCAGAAAACAATCAAATGTGAAAAACAGAAAGGCTGCCCACTGACGCGGTGATAAAAGGGATCCACTCAGACTCCCCCTTCTCTCGCAGAACAAAATGCCGACCGGAAGAACTGCTGCAGGAATAACTCCCTCCACCGGCGCCAAACCAACTAGCAGCAGAAACCATAGCCAGCCACCCGGTTACTTCCGCCGCTTTCTGCATTGCTACTGTACGTACACCCTACCACCAGCCACACAGCTACAGTGAATGTTTTGGAGAGGTCATGGCCATTGACACGATTAACAAATTAAATACGTTAAGTAATAAGATTGAAAATAGCATAACGTGAATACAAAATATATGCATTACAATCGTGTATGAATTATATTAATTTCATTAAAATAACTTTTGGAATTTGGACACTTCATTGTTTTGACAAAAATAAATAATCAACAAGAAGTCTACCTCTCTTATTCTCACTCACACAACACGTTACAGAACAGATACTTCATGTACGTTCTCTTGGAGATATTGGCATGATGACCGCCAAGGTAGCAGAGAATTCAAGACACAATTTTGGTTTGTTCTGTTACCCACAGAAACATTTTCATTCCCGAGTTTTGATTGACAATATGTTCAGCTCAGTCCTACAGCATTCAAAAGAACGAAAAATTAGTAAATCAATGTAATCAGCATAAAACTGACCTAAATTATTTTATTTGGAAATAAGTTAACAGACGCACAGCAGGATCATCAGGGTATAAATGTGCCTAAACAGCTCTTGAGCTCCCTCTTGTGGAAGAA
The DNA here is from genome assembly GCA_016801105.1 of Esox niger. Classification (NCBI taxonomy): domain Eukaryota; kingdom Metazoa; phylum Chordata; class Actinopteri; order Esociformes; family Esocidae; genus Esox; species Esox niger. The sequence continues at coordinate 22,238 of JACXGJ010001252.1, forward strand.
ATTATAAAAGTGCACGAGATGATGTTGACAGGTCTAATTTCAGAAAAGTAGCAAAAAAAAGTTAGGAAAACATTTGATGTACTTCCCCCCTCCCCTAGATAAATGTTTTATTCCTCTTGCCTGGCATCCCATCAACAGCAATGGGCCTGGGTAGACATAAAAAATGGCTTGCGGAAATTGCCACACTTTCAATAGCTAGCTACCTTTTTCCACCGTTGTTGTGGCTAAATTGGTATAAAGGTAGTTACGCTAGCTACCGGGCAACCAAGAAGATAACGTACTTCAGTTGGTTCAGAATCTTAGAACTATATTGACACTGCATCAGTGAGCAAGTACAACAGCTAATTAATAATTCATCCATTAAACTTTAAAACAATATAAAACAACAATAATTCTTAGCTAGCTAGGTAACTGGCAACAGCCTTGTTATGTCTTGGAAAAGTAAAAACAGTTGTTGCTTCAATCGCTGCCTCCGCTGTAAAATTAATACAATTGTTTTTATTGACTGGAACGTATCCTGCCCACGTTTTAAACTCAGTGAATAGTAGGGTGGTATTTGTAACGTTTGAGACGTTAGTATTGTTTTTGAATAGCTATCTGGTAGGTCATGATTTTTTTATATTTATGTAAATATATATATATATATATCTTGTATTCGGAGCTCTCCTGCCTCACTCATCTGATGTACTGCAGATGTGTCATGTGGCCTAGTCGGTTGCCAACCAACCTACTTTGCGAAATATTTTGACTTTCATTTTCCCAACTATCTTTTTATGTTTGTTCTAAACGTATTAGTATTTTCGGCACATGGACGTGTTGTCCCTGAATGACTTGCCTTGTTGTTAACTGCCCCATTGCGAGACTAGAGTTAGAATCCTGCTTGTGGATTAGTCCAGGTGTCGGGTAAAGGGCGGTGCAATTGACCAGCACCGTGCAGGTTGGTTGGGTAGTAATAATTATTAAGTAACAGGTGCATAAAGAAATATTGTAGGATTTTTTCTTCTTATTCAATAATTCAAATAAAAAAGTGTCACTTTCATATATTTTAGATTCTCTAGGCAAAAAGTGAAATATTTCAAGCCTTTTGGTTTAAAACTTGATGATTATGGCATATAGTTAATCAAAAATCCAGTATCTCAAAATATTAGAATAAAACATTTAGAATACAGAAATGTCGACCCGAGAACAGCTCTAATCATTTAATTAACTCCTTGAGCCTTCATTTTCCCAGACTGGTTCAGTACACACAACCACAATCATGAGGAAGGCTGCTGACTTAACAGTTGTCCAGGAGACACTCATTGATACACTCCATGAGGACCACAGAAGGTCATTACTGAAAGGGCTGGCTGTTCGCAGAGTGCTGTATCAAAGCATATTCATGGAAAGTTGACTGGAAGGGACAAGTGTGGTAGGAAAACATGCACAAGGTGACTGCAGCCTTGAGAGGATAATCAAGCAAAACCGATTGAAGAACTTTGGGGAGCATCACAAGGAGTGGACTGAGGCTGGAGTCAGGGCATCAAGAGCCATCAAACATAGACATGTCCAGGAAATGGTGTTGCATTCCTAGTGCCAAGCCACTCCTGATCCAGAGACAACATCAGAAGCATATTACCTGGGCAAAGGAGAAAAAGAACGGGACCATTGCACAGTGGTCCAAAGTCCTCTCTTCAGATGAAAATACATTTAGCATTTTATTTGGAAATCAACATCCCAGAGTCTGGAGGAATAGTGTACAGGCACAGAATCCAAGTTGCTTGACATCCAGTGTGCAGTTTCACAGTCAGTGATGATTTGGGGTGCCATGTCTTCTGCTGATGTTGGCCCACTGTGTTTTATCAAGTCCAGAGTCATTTCAGCCGTCTACCTGGAGATTTTAGAGCACTTCATGCTTCCATCTACTGACATGCTATATGGAGATGCTGATTTCCTTTTCCAGCAGGAGTTGGCTCCTTCCCCCACTGCCAAAACGACTGGTAACTGGTTTGCTGCCCATGGTATTACTGTGCTTGATGGGCCAGCCAACTCGCCCGACTTGAACCCAATAGAGAGTCTAGGGGGTATTGTCAAGAGAAAAATTACATACACCAGACCCAACAACACAGACTAGCTGAAGGCCGCTATCAAATCAACCTGGGCTGCCATAACACCTCAGCTGTGCCACTGGCTGATTGCCTCCATGCCACGCCACATTGATGCAGTCATTTATACAAAAGGAGCCCCAACCAAGTATTGAGTACATAAATTAACATAGTTATGAAACCTCTGCAGGTGTTTTGAGTTAATTAGCTGATTAGAGCTCTTCTCAAGATGAGATTTCTATATTATACATTTTATATTCTGATGTTTTGAGATACTGGATATTTGTTTTCCATGAGCTGTAACCTGTAATTATCAAGATTGAAATGTTTGGTGTGATTTTATTATTTTAATTACAGAAAAAAACATTTCAATAATACATATTATTTTGATGCACCTGTAATAGGGTTGCATTGCCTTGTTGTGCTCTGGCAACTCCTTGTGGCAGCCTGGGCACCTGTGAGCTCAGATGAAATAGAAGGCTGGAGTGTGTATTTTATGCAACATGTTAACTTCTTGGTTGACTGAGCAGCAGGATAAGAAGTGGAAAGGCAATGGATGTGCTTTGGAAGACATATCTCACCATCTGTCCTGAGTTCACTGGAAGATGCAGCAACAGAGTTGAGTGTCAACAAATAAAAGGACTGATAGACAATAGATAATACATTATTTTAGTGGAACACACTGACTGTAAGTAACATTGGATAACAGCATCTATTGAATAACTAAAATGTGAATAAATGCTAGACATCTATCATTCACAAGACTGAACTACAAAGATTGAACCATACTGTTCATTTCAGCACTGCCTAGTGGAAAATACTGTACAATTAGAGTTTAGTACAGTACAGCAGAGTTTATTTCAGTATAGTACATATCAGTTTAATGCAGGAGAGCAGGTGTTCACAATCTATTCCCTGCAGGGCCTATTTGAAGTTTTGAAGTTTCATGCACTGACTGTGCAGTCAGCTGCCAAGTGGCTGGGAAGGCATAGGCCAAATGCAAATTGCCAGGAGAGGGTAAAGGAACCGTCAGAAAGGGTGAACATTGGTGGAATATACATTTCACACATTTTAGTCCAAAAAATTGCCTGCCCTGCACTTTTATTTCCGTTTCATTACTCCTACACCAAACAACTATTTAAATACAGTGCAACATTACATGAAGCTATCAGCTTGCATGAAGTGATGTGTAAGTCTTTCCACAAGATGGCAGCAAACATCCACTTAATTCAAATGTAACCTGTTGCCACTGCAATCAGAGTTAACTATTTTATTTTTCATGGAAACTAAAATACTTAACTGGGAACTTTAAAAGGATCTCCCATCCATTATTTTACCAGGATCTTACTTCAACATACACCATTGTGGTTATTTATTCAGAGAATTAAATCATTGTATTTACTCAAACTTTATTATTAACAATACATAACTATAAAACAAGATGTTGCATACAGTTTCTACATGTTTTCAGTGATTTCCACATGCAGAATAGGCCCTTTGTATTAACCGTAGTAGCTTTTACAAATAAAGTATAAAATAATTACCTATTCATCTTTAAGGCCAAATCTGTGGATACTATTATTGTAAAACATTTATTAATAAAAAAACAGAAGACACCCAAGCATAGTTGAAAAATGCATCGCAAATGGGTCTGTGGGAAACAAATTAGTGCTGTCAGGGAGGTTTCTGTCACATTGCTGTTTCCAGGACAGAAGGGCAGAGGCAAAACAGGCTATTGAATCCATGTTTAATAATGAAACAAACAAACTCAACCAGCTGTAGCAACTGAGTAGTATAGCCTTCGGCAGACAACCAAAATGAACCACATTAATGGGGGCAAACCTTCAACATAAATAGGTTCCCCAATTGGAGGCAATAACCAACACCTGCCTCCAATTGGGGAGACCCAAGCAACATAGAGGTGCCTAGAGGCACCTCTTCTGGCCACAACCTGACTATGGCCCCAGCCAGTGCGAAGATGGCTAGGGGCATAGCCAGGACGTGACAGTTTCTGGGTATGTCTAATCATTTCTAATAAAGAGTATTTGTTCTTTATTAGAAATGAAGAGCAAAAAAGCTAGTAAACCATTTAATATTGCTCAGATGATCCTTTTGTGATGATCATGTGGGTATTATGAGTTATTATGTTATATTCTTCTTGGCATGTACTTTGACTGGTTGCTATTTTATTCATAAAACTATACTCACTGGATTGACTTGTTGTCCCACCAATGTATATATTGAGATTGATTCATTGGTTATAAATCACTGAAGAAGTGTATTTGCTAAATTACTTAAATCTAAAAATGTATTTGTCACACGAGAAAACAGTGTTGGTTTTAAGGCACATTTTGCAACAAGAAATGTTGAATGCATGTATTTAGAGCCATTAATTGTGTGCTGTGTGAGGTAATACAATATTAACATGTATATACAAATGCTGTTACTTTATTACTGTGTGGGTGAAAAAAATACTGAATTCAAACACTGATTATTTTTTAAATTGTATTCAAAATTGTATTCAACAAAGACAAATCTACCAGTATTCTTTGAGCCACAAATGTAACCTTTAGAGAAAATTTATCACAATATCAGAAAACATTTAAAAAAAGAACATCACAGTTTACATTTAATTTAATTCACATATACTGTAATTATCACAGACAGTGTTCCAAGATTTCACTAATCAAGCTATTGGAGTGGAATTTCAGGAAGGAAAATTCAGATCGTTTCATATTCAGATTTAAGCAGAAGTCCAAGTAAACAATAACCCATTCTCTATAGATAATGTAAACACATATCTGAATATAATTGCTCTACTAAATCTTAAAGATCTTATTAAGATTTTATTTATCTTTATTATACAGAAAAATCCTTTACAGCCATGCCGTGTATTACAACATTAAACATAAGTAAAACATACATATTAGAAAAACAATCACAGTTAACAATGAAAAGTTAATTCATCTAAAACACCAGTAATGTTATCAGAATTATATAAATTCCTAAATAGTGATGTAGAGAATTCGAAGATTCATTTGTTTTAGGGCCAACTACAAAGTAGTACAAATATTGTGATAATATTGCATTGTAAGATACATTTCATAAATACTTTAGCAATATTCTCAGCATCAAAGCACTGCCTTACATTTGTTGTTTACATTTTAAAATAAAGAAAAACATTCATGGTGTTGTTATAAGCCACAGGAATCTTGACACTATCTAAAAAGGGGGGAGGAAACAAATCATATTTATCTGGTGCTGTGTATGTTTTGTATAAACTACTCGGTTTTCCACTGAAGGAGTGGGAAATGTCAAATTACATTAGACATGTTGTGTAAATAAACACAATGCTTTTTTCTGTTGCATTTTGTGAAGGTTATTGCTTACCCAGTCATAAGAACACACATTTCCATCTTTTTACAAAATCACTTTCCAATATTAACTTCCTTATCAACTTCCTCCTGATATTACACCAAATACTGCACCTTTTCTAGGCCATGACGACTCAACACATAAATAGCCAACCAAAGGTAACATATCTACTATATCTGATCGAGAGGCCACAGATTTAAACAATTTTATTTGCCAAGAGAGATCCCTTCAAAAATGAAATTAAGAAGTTAGATAGTAAATTCAATTGTGACTTTATGAATTTCAAAGAATATCCAGGAAATGTTAATGGCACAGTGGCAACAATTACTAGAAAAATATGAAAGAATGGAATAAATTGTTTAAACAGAAATGTCTGTGTTTCTTGATCTACATCTTGGATTCAGTGTCAGGACGTTTGGCATTCTCGTAATCATTCTCCTGAGAGATGAGCTGATATGGCTTCTTCCTCTCCTCCAACACTGCATTGCCCATTTCCACATCTTTTGCCTGCAGCTCATGTCGAGACAGGAACTCCACAATGCCTGCCCCAATGGAATCACCCAAGACGTTGGTCGTAGTACGTAGCCGGTCACTACAACCCGGGAAAAGTGTGCAAAAAAAAGGTTAGCCAGGTGAATGTTCTAAGCAGTGGACTGGCAGAGGTAGAAAGGGTTGGCGAAACAGTTGTTTAGAAGGTAACACAGCTAAATCCAATCAGAAAAAATACGAATGTTTTGAGTTGTTGACCCATTGTTATCTGATCTGTTGAACCATGGTCAAGTTAAATGGTACGGTCAACAATGATTTTGGATTGTGATATGAGGTAAAGTTTTCAGGTTTTTATTGTAGATGAATAATAGGTAATTTGCTAGCAACATGGACAATTACAATCAACTGTTGAAGAGTAGTCAGAGCACTCCCTAGAGGCTGTCCATTATTCTAATCACTGCAAGAAACATCCATGTTTTTATTAAATGAATGTTGGACTCTGTCTGCATATTCCACTCATCCTAGTTTAAGGACAGTGGGATTTTTTCTCACTACCCAATTAGCTGTGTAATTTCTGTGAAGGGGATTTAATTGAAATGATTAATTTGGGCAACCTAATTATGTTTCTATGTTAAAACTCATTGCAAAAAATATGCAAATCTCCCCCCCAAAAACTGGATCAAGACCGTAGGGATAGTAGTTAAGTGTGTCACTGGAGTAGCAGTTGCTAAAAAGGATGTTCAGAGTGTGAAATGATAGATACAGTAAATTATTTGCTTTTTGTTCCAGCCATTAGGCCCATTTTTTTTTACACAAAGTTATGTGTATTTAAACCATTAAAGTATAAGCATTAGAAAAATGTAGTTCATTTATTCACATATCTCATTTTGAAAATAAATTATAAACATTACTCACAGGAACCAATCTACTGCAATGATGAGAGTAATGTCATCAGTGGGAAGTCCGACAGAAGTCAACACAATCACCATGGTGACCAGTCCAGCTTGTGGGATCCCAGCAGCTCCAATACTTGCCGCAGTGGCTGTGATGCTTTATGATCATACATCATTAATACGTTTTAAAATCTTATCTCCATAAAGGATGTAACGTAATTGTAAACATAACATTTAAATTCTCTGAAAACATACCTTATAAACCTTGGACACTAAGACTAACCTGATTGTTATGATCTGACCTAAATTCATCTCCATGTTGTTGACTTGGGCTATAAAGATGGCCGCCAAGGCCTCGTAGAGTGCAGTTCCATCCATGTTGATGGTGGCGCCCACCGGTAACACAAAACGTGTTATGCGCTTATCTACCTTGTTGTTCTCCTCCAGACATTTGAAGGTGATTGGTAGGGTTGCTGAACTGAGGTAAAGAAACAGATAGTGTTTATGTATGACTGGTTGGGTTTGTTCTTTTGTTTAAAACAAGGTGGTTTAATGGCCACTGCCTTTGGTATACATATATAGCTTTGAATCCAGCCCACTGCTTTTTCAGCAGAATCTATCTTCTCTATATTTCAAGACTGTCTCAATAAAGTAAGTGTTTCGTTAACGCATAATCTGAGCAGGAACCACTCTAATAGGATTAGAGTCAGGGCCCAAAGGCAGAGTCAGGATTGTTTAATTTCATTGTAATCTGACTTCAGGTTTGAGAGATGGCCTGGGTGGAAAGCAGTGTTTGAGATCCTTACCTGGAGGAGGTTCCCAGGGCTGTGATGAGGGCCTCCACCAGCCCCATGATGAAGAGGAAGGGGTTCAACCGCGTGATGGCGAAGTACAGGCCGGGGAGGATGATGAAAGCATGTATGGACAGGCCTATGATTACCGTGATGGTGTACATGGCCAGCTGACCTCCCATTTCCGTGATGTCATCCATCTCCACAATCTTCCCTGATATGAGGAAAAGGATACCGATCGGAGCATACCTGAAGGGCAGATTAAGGAGATGGGTGTGTTTGGAAAGTTGACCCAGATAAAATAGCCAGACATTCCCTGAGTGTCTCCTATGTACTGTTGTTTTGAATATGTCTCTGGTGGACAGATATTAGGTAAATCACAAGTCCACTTATTCATGGACCGAATATTGTTGAAATCTATTAAATGGCTGCCATTTTTTTGTGAACGTCACTGGTATTGATTACAAAAAGCCTTGATTGGTTGTCGAACCATTTAGCATTAGAAAGCTAAGGCAGTTCTGTATAGGTAAATTTTGTCAGTAACCCTTTAGACCTGATAACAGATATTGCCTGTAGAGTCAGACAATCCACAAAAAAGAAAGCCTTTTTATTCAATTGAGAGTGGAGGGTAAACCTAGTGACATCCTCCTCTGCTGGAATGCCATACTGTAGATAGACTTAACATTCCAGAGCACACACACACAGACACACACACACACACATGCAATACTTATAAACAACCCAACCATACACACCAACTACTCACCACATGATTATAGCCACCAGCTTCATGATGGCCTCATTGAGGCTGTCAAAAAACTCCCTGAGGGGCTGGCCCTGCTCCTTCATGTTACCGATGATGAGGCCGAAGCACATGGAGAAGACCACTAGCCCCAGGGCGTTGACGCCGTTCACCTGCCCTGGGATGGGAATCGCCTCCTCCCGTGTGGTCTGCTCCGTCAGGTTGGTCCAGTTGAAGAAGGAGTCGTTGACTGTCACAGTCACATGGACAATTCGCTTTCCGTATTTGGTTTTGAACTGAAGTGAAAGAGACAGTTATGTCTGTCATGTGTTAACATATTGTTTACGAGACAATAGCTTTCAGTGAAAGTGATGTTCCTGACATGTTGTTGTTCATAAGTAGTTACTGTATAGTAATTTATAAATCTAATCAGTATAAAGCTCCTAAAAGCAAAGCTTTGCCAACTGGAGAGCTGTAAGGTTGAATGTGCCCACTCTGCTAATCTCAGCCTAATAACTCAAACAATATTTGTCTGTGTCACTGCAGCAGGATTGTGTTTGGTCCAGTTGGCTCTATGGCGACTGTGCCTAGAGACGGCCCAGACATCAGGGTCGTTAGCCCCCTGGGGACATGCTCTTCCATGGTCTGCCATGACTTACCTTTTCTTGCCCGAGCAGAGAATTTCTATTTACTGCTCAGTTCCGGACTTTCTCTCCCATCCTGCCCTCACCATTGCATTGTGTCCTTCAACCGTGATGCAACTCGAAAACATTATATGAGTAATGGAAGTCCTTCTTTATCACTGGTGATCATTTTTTGTTAACACACTGCTGCTTTTGTAATTTGTTCCAAGTGGTTTTCCAGTTTAAGTTCCACTCAGTCTCTAAGTGTGATAAATTACCAGAGAGCGTGTAATGAGAATGGCAATAATGCTACAAATGATTGGAATGTCAGGCTATTTCCCCATCTGGTAATTGAATGGGAAAATATGTTCAATTTAAAATAGTAAAGACATTCTTCAAAGTCATCTTATCAGGAAATGCAAACGTGGAAAATCGTTATTTGAAAAAATGCGGATTTTGTTGCATTGTTTAAATACGTTAACACAAATTTTGTAAGGGAAAATTATAGTTATAGTAATATATTATGTTTTTTTTTAAAAGTAAATTTTCGCTTTCCTGAGCAAAGTTCCTCAATAACAATTTCAAACAAAAAAACATAAATAAAATAATTAAATAAATATTGATAACATTTTATAAAATGGAATGGGATATATACAGTATTGAAATATATCTCTGGAAAAAAATAAGAGACCAATGCACCTTATTCTTTCCTTTCCAAAACAATCAAAAAGGAAGGTTTTGAGTGAGGAACAGAAGGGTTTTAATTAAGAGGCCACTGCAAATTGAACACCTCTGTTCATCACTCAAAACTTTCCTTTTCAACTTTTGTGGAAAGGAAAGTAAAAGGTGCATTGTATGTGCATTATATATATGTATATATATATATATATATATATATATAGTTCGTTATAATAGCACTCTGTGACTTATAACAATAATATTTCAATAAAAATTCTGATTCCAAAATCATTGTCCAGAGATTTGGTCAGAATAGTCTAAAATCCTAAATAAATCAGGAATGAGCAAGATTGGCTAAACAATAAAAACAATCTTCATGTCCTGATACTGTAAATGCAGTGCAACAACAGGAAAATATGTCCGTTTTGAAAATCCGTTGTCAACTTTGTCAGTGGCTTGTATGGATTATAAAGAGATGCATTTAATTACTGTTCTGTAACATATGCTTCAAATATTTGCTGTGCAAGTCCTGAGGTATAATAATTGCTTTATGGATGTTGTTTAATGTCCTGAGTCTAGAAAAACATTAATAACAATTCACAAAGTTCTGGTCCTTTTTACAGCACTGATGATTTGGAGATTTGGATTACAAATTTAAATGATACAATGCTAGAAATAGACCTTTTTAAAATGTTTGTGGAAAATATAAGAATTGTTCAGAAATCTCTGAGTAAAACAGTGACTTGATACTTAACCTGCTGTGTACACGCCTGGACCAGGTTTGGTGGAAACATGTTCCTGAAATAAAAACGCACAGTCACCACATGCAGAGGAAGGGATTACATTATTGTCACACACTGAGGAAGGGATTACATTATCATCACACACAGAGGAAAGGATTACATTATCGTCACACACCGAGGAAGGGATTATTACATTATCAGTAAACAGTGTATCTTTTCTCTGCTAAACCCTTGACTTCCTTCCTGCATTACCACATAGCCCGATACCTGATAAGATCCAGGAAGGCATCAGCCGGGCTGATGTCCTCTATCTTGGACTGTTTCATGAACTCATCCCTTGATCCTTTCCCAGGGTGGATAATGAGGACCATGATGATGCCAATGATGACAGCGATAATGGTGGTGGTCATATAGTAGACCACAGCTCGCATGCCCATCTTTCCTGAAGCCTTACTGTCCAATGCTGCCATGCCTAAATGGGAGAGGCAGAGGTTGTTTAGAAGAACGTTATTGTTGTACAACATTTTAATAAAAGTGTCATAAAAAAACTTGTAATAGCCATTGCCTGTTATCTTATTAGTCATTTTGGCTAGATTTGTGAGTATGTGTACGTATGAGTCTGAGGGCCCATAGTGAGTCCTTGCTCTAGCCATGGAGAACACAAAGCACTAAAGCAGAAACAGGAATGACAACTATGAGAACTGGGAGACATTACATTGACAAGTGTTGGCTGTTATTGGAACAGCAGGGATCTTCTACATCCCATCGCCAGACAATGGGTTGGACTCAGTGAATTGAGTCTGTAAGGTGTAACAGCGAGAGACCAGCAGATGACCACAGTCTGAACTAGTCTATTGCTCCTCTTTCTCAGAAATTATGAAGCCTAATTTATCATTCATCATGACCTGTTGGAGGATGCAGTGTAATACAAAGAGCTAATGGGTATGAAGAATGGAGATCAGTGGGCGTTCTGGCATTAGTAAAACAAGTTCAAGTGCAACTGCAAATCTACGAAGCATGCAGGTGGGCAAAATATGAACGTTTCGATCAGAAGTTTTAGGTAATGTTTATGATTTCCTTCAGCCTGCAATAATCTGTCTTTTAATCTTACTAATGGGCAAAAATAAACAACACAGAAAAGCTATTGTATAAATTCCTCAACCTCACTTCAATGAAGTTATGTGTGATTTTCCAAGGGTCGTTCTGTTCTGTTGATTGAGAAAGAGTTGTTTGTGAAACCGAGACGTATGTGCTCATTTAATCCAGTAACTGTAGACAAACCCCCACTCTGACCCTCTCTTTCACCTCTTTCACCTCTTTTAGCTGACACTCATTAGGCCTCCCCAATCCTTTTTGCTCCCTTATGCATCTGCTCCTCTTTTTCTCAGTCTCTTTTCCCTTCATCTTCTCTGTTAGTCCTGGGAAACCTGTCCACTTGCCATGCGCCAATAACAACATTGCATCTCTACATCACCACGGAAACTAAAAAACAAGTCTGTGTGACCACTTTAATGGAGTAGAAGAAATGACTCCCATGGGTTCTTTTCAGGGTTACTACAAAGAGGATAAGACAAAACTGTACACCACAGATTCTTCCTTATTCTATATTGCCTTTCCAGCCATGTTACAGGCATTTAAAGAGTTCCAAAATAAAAATGACTACTAAATGAGGTATAGACACAGCCAATTTTTGAACATTCACAAATTACAAAAAAGTGTTATTTGGCAGTTCCAGTGGGAGAACCTTTTAAAGAAGATATTTTAGACTCCAGATATTACCCCTTTCTGGATTTTATGTTGAACGTTATTCACAGAAGTTCTAACTCAAAAGGGTTCTTCACAGGTATACCAAAATAATCCATTTGGAAGCTTGTTTTCTGAGAGAATAGAGTTTAAAGAAAAGTTTGTTTAAATGCGTAATTAGATGCAGATCAGCTCAATGTAGAGCTTGCTGCTTCAGAACTAGTATCAAGGTCAGGGTAAACCCCTCAGCATGATATAATGCACATCATACCAAGCTAGGCCACACTGATCCTAACCTGACCTTCTTGGGCACTCTGAGAGGTCTGTAGAGAGACTATTTTCTGGGAAGAATTAGGTGCTTTTATGCATGCGAATTAAAGCAACTACCCCCCCATCCATCCTCCATCCTTCTCTGCACCACATTTATTAGCAAAGAAGCACAATTAATTGACTGTCACCATGCCAGCTACTCGTGGCCAAAGGGAATTCGTAATATAAGGGTGGCAATCAATTTCAAACGGATCAAGCGAAAGTTGAAGTACCTGTAAAGTTAAAAATAAACACTGCTAAATTCCCCCTTCATGGTTTAGATATGTAAGTGTGCCTTGGTCAGAGGGCCAGTGGGTTGACTCGGCCTACCTGTGATGAGGCTGGACACCAGCAGGGGGAGCACCAGCATCTGGAGCATCCTCATCAGCAGCTCTCCTGGGAAGGAGAAGTACTTGACCTCCCGGTAGGTCATCTTATAGGGACGCAGAGCAAAGCCCAGGATTATACCTGGACGATCAGGGGTGATTAATGTACATGAAACATGTACAGGGATCTCTGTATAAGAGCAGAGGGCTGTGTCAAACTCTGTTTCTCAGTCACATCCTGAATTAGGTTTGTAGGTGAGTCCTCCCCGGAGGATTCATTTCAATAAGAGCATGGACTTCAGACTGTGTCGATGGGTTTATGTGTCTGTGTCTGTGTGTGTGTGTGTGTGTCTGTGTGTGTGCTGTGCCTATGTCTGGGTCCCAGGAGATTGGTGTTGCATTCAGGGGTCAGTGAGTATTCACTTACCTATAACGACAGCCGCTACAGTAAAGAGAACAAAGGCGTTCTTCCTGAAGAAGGCCTGGACGTCTTCCTTAGAGATGTCCTCTACTTTCCTCTTGGCCTTCATGGTCCTGATATGGATGCCTTCCCGGATTCGCTGCATCCTAGTGTGGGGATCCAAAGCCAGAAGGGTTCACCATCACATGTGGTCATGTCTGCAGAGGGACTTGGGGTGTCACCCACCTTTTACACTCCCAAAGATTCTGAACCAGCCCATCTCCGTTGATAGTTACCAGAAAACAACCAAAACCAACGGTCTGGACCAGTTCCTATTCTGTTGATAGTTACCAGAAAACAACCAAAACCAATGGTCTGGACCAGTTCCTATTCTCTTGATAGTTACCAGAGAACAACCAAAACCAATGGTCTGGACCAGTTCCTATTCTGTTGATAGTTACCAGTGAACAACCAAAACAAATGGTCTGGACCAGTTCCTATTCTGTTGATAGTTACCAGAGAACAACCAAAACCAATGGTCTGGACCAGTTCCTATTCTCTTGATAGTTACCAGAGAACAACCAAAACCAATGGTCTGGACCAGTTCCTATTCTGTTGAAAGTTACTAGAGAACAACCAAAACCAATGGTATGGACCAGTTCCTATTCTGTTGATAGCTACCGGAGAAGTGATGAAATGACACAATACAAGAATCAAGCCGTGGAAATGGCACGTGCAGACATTCATATTGACATTGGTTTTGATTAAATTCAAGAAATGAGGATAGCTTCTATTTTTTTTATAGCAGATGTTGACCAAATTCTGCATAGTCAAAATAAGAAAAAACATTAAATTCCATTAATAGATCTTCTCTAAAAGAATCTGACCATAATTTTTGTCAAAAGAAAATGGAATCCTTTTTCTCTTTGATGAATCCATTCATGACAAGCATGGATTTCAGATGCCGCCGCCCTACTTCTCCGTAGAGCCTGGCAATGAACTCATCAGCCTATCCTGGAGGATATTTATTCATACAGTCACTTGAAAACTGATGTAGACCTGAATAATGAAATATCACAAAGCAATCAGTTCCTCCACTCGTGTTTTAAGATGTATTGCACACCCACATGTAATACATATTCAGATTTAATGCATACTCTGCAACTTCCAGCTTTCTTCTACACAAATACATTGAGCATTTCAATGAATTTAGAAGATGTGAACATCTCTGCGGACAAATGGACCTTCATGTATGGCCACATTAACAATAAATCGGATCTGGTCATTTTGTTGCACAACACCACTGACAACTCTTTAAAGCAGTCATTAGAGATTTTAAAAACCACTTAAAAAATAATATACCACATGAACTCACCTTTGAATGCCGTAGATGACCGCTCTGAATGAATGTCCTCTTCCTGATGAAGTTCGGGGTTATCCTGAGGACAGGTCAGTCAGGTGGCCAGAGAGCAGTAGCAGTAGAGGGAGGCTGGGGGTCCAGAACCAGAGAAGGAGATGAGCTGAAGCCTGAGAGATGGGGTGATAGAGAAAGACACGCCGAGTTTGTGAGGTGTGTGTGTGTGTGTGCATAAATTCTCTTGAAGAAGACTGAGGCAATCCCTCATACTCTCATTCTCTGAAGAGGGAGGAGACTTCGAAACTCAGAACAAGACAGAAGACTGGGAGGAGTCAGTGGGTTTACCTAGTTTATGTTAAAAGAAGTATACTGATACACTGTTTAAGTCAGCAGACTGGGGCGCCAGAGTGGCCTAGTGGTTAACTAATTTAAACAGTGATCAGACTGCTAGATCAAATACCTGAGCCAACAAGATTAACAAAATGTTGTTGGATTTTTTTACTTGTTTTTTGCAAGGCAGTAACACTAATTTCTCTTAGGTTGATGCTGAAAATGATAATATGCTCTTACCTACAGGACATGCTGTATACTAGAAGTCGACCAATTTCTATAGAACATGCTCAGCTCAAACCTCTTCCCCTCTTTAATAGGCTATTCATCTCTGACTGGATTCTTTAGAAACTGATATAGGCTGTGGGCCAGTGGGCAAGCTCAGCTCCAGCACAAGGTGGTATGGCTCTATCCATCTGTTTTAATGTTACCTCATCTACCTTCCTGACAAATCGGAACATAGCAGCAGTATTGAAATTGCAATCCAGCAAGACGCCCAGCCTAAAACAGTAAATAGCAACATACAACAAGAATGAATGCGCAATGGCTAGGAAAACTTCCCTACCAGAAACCTAGGAAGAAGCCTGGGGGGAGACTGACTCTGAAGGGTGAACAGTCTTCCTCTGGCTCTACAGGAGTACATCATCTTTTAAGGCCACATCAAGCAGGTGGGCTGTATCCAGAGTCTTTTAGCTGACTAAATCAGCGGCTCCAGGTGAATAAGGACAGGTAAAACCGGGGGGGGGCAATCGACGGCAACAGCAGGAGTTATCAAGTAGATGCTAGAACTGTAACACAACCAGGTCTAGTTTAGGTAGGGACAGATAGGAGGTGTCAGGACAGCAAGTGTAAAAGCCAGGTTCTCTTCAGCAGTGCCGGCTCAAGCCATTTGGGGACCTAAGCAACATTTCATTTGGGGCCCCCTCTCCTAATGGCAGGGGGCTCCCTAGCAGATGAAGCAACCCGATTTGTCGCTCAAAACATATCTATTCAGGCAAAATGTAATGTTTGATGGCTTGATTTGCTTTGTTTTTAGTAGCTCATGTTATTGTCATGTTATTATATATATTTTTTAATTAATCCATGTATTAGGTAATGCACATTGGACATATTATTATTATAAATAATATGATAGTATATAACTCATTGGGAACTATTATTTTAGTTCAAAGTAAATCCACTGGGTAATTGACTCACAAGAAATACAATTAGAGTAAGTTGAAAAAGTGTAACTTGAGCGGTAGTGGGTGACCTCACTGTATGGAAAATGTATTCCCCAGTGAAGCAGAGTATAATTAGTGAAGAATACCCCTGAAATCAGGCCACACCACATCCACTTACAATTGAAACTGCAAGGCAGGATGGCAGAATAATGAATGAATATACATTTACTCCAATCAGGACTTATGTTTAGTAGGGATAAAAAAACGAACACAGGATTCTGTAGGGTGTCTGAATCTGCCCTAGTGACATGTATCTTTCATATTCTTTGGAAATATATATAAAATGCGAGAAATAACTCGTGTGACTTTGAGCCCTGCACAGAGACAGTAGAAGGTTGAACGTCTCCAGTCAGTCCTGTTGACTTTGCCCACCTGATCATTTCATGAAGGGCACATTTCAGGGGTCTATTTGTAGCTCAGCACTCTAATAGTTAATCAGCAAGGCTATCCTATTTTCATTGTTCATTCTTCAAAGTTAAAGTGAAGACACATTCAGTACAAACCGGGCCTAGCGGTAGTTGAACACTGGTGGTGGCTCCATTTGTATGCCCCTCACACAAGGCATGATGACTTGGCAGGACATCCAGTCTGGGCAGACCAGCACTGTCCAGGAGAGCAAGTCAATCATTGCAGCTTATCCTTTTTGTAATGCTTAGAAAATCGATCTGCATTAGAGCTACTCAAAACCAATAAAAGTCCTAGTATATGAGGTTAATATGTGTTAGTCAGTCCCAGAGACCAATGTGGACTGTATAGCCATGCACACCACACAGTGTGGGGGTTTCCAAGAAAAGAGGCTTCATGACCATTGACTGCAGACATATATATAAAGGCACCAGCTATATATGTATATGTATATATTTATGTATATTTTGCATGATCAGTCATATTTAGAAAATCATTGCCAAAATGTAACAATTTCTGTCAGGGTATGCCAACTTATGAGCACAACTGCATATATACAGAAAGTCCAGAGACGGTTCTGAGCTGTACATTCACCACACTCATGTAAGCTCACCTATACAGCCCTTCCTGACGTGAGCACATCAGTAACACATCGCAATGTTCATTTCATGTTTATTTTATTTTGTCGAAAGGCAAGGAAGTCATCTATGGAAGAAATTCCTTGTTGTTAGATGGTGATTTATGATGTAGAAAACAGAAACTTGTTTTGTATTTGGACAAATGGATTCATAATCTTCCCTTTTAACACATAAAGGTAACCTAATTTCACAAATTACACTGAAAGATTACAATTTACAATCATTAATAATCAGAAATCAACAATAATGCAATGTCATATTGTTAAAAAGTAAGTAGATTCAATATCTGGTGAGGCCCCCTTTGGCTGGAAATGTTTTTAAGTTTGCAATTTCTACTGCCATTCAATAACCCTGAATTTTTTCTTTTAAAGACATTCTCTTGTAGCGATGCTTGTATGTTTTGAAAGCTCCATGTTCGGTTGATCTTCAGCTTTTTAGAGTTGCTCTTCACTTTTTGACAGATATTAACAGTGCTGGTAGAATATGATATGTTTGCTTGACTTTACAATGGCAGCAAAGCAGACCCATAAACACACTGTTGTTATGGATTTGTTCTTTACCCAGGTGTTTTCTGGGAAACGCCAGTCATGTCTTCTGTTTTGACAGCAGTGGCTTCTTCCTTCCTGACCTCCCAGTCGCTTTCTGACAGTTGACTCATGCACTTTATCCTGATATAAATCATGGAAAGGCATGTGGATGCTTGGCGTTCTTAGAGACTTCTTGGAGCATCTTTCTGTCAGCTCTTGTCCTGATTTTGGTGGGATGACCTTTTCTATGTAGATTGTCAGTGGTCTGTAATTTTCTCCATCGATTGTCAGACTGTTGAATGACATATTGGAAATAGCTTTGTAACCCCTCTCAAACTAAAGGGCATCAATAATCTTTCTTTTGTGGGCCTAACATGATGTGGTACCACACACCCATATTATTAAAACCAGGCTGAGTTTCAGATCTTTATGAAAGGCTGGACCTTCCCAAATGACTAATGATATCTTAATTACTTGCACTGGTTTTGTTGCTCTCATTTCTCATCTTCATCCACGTACCCGGTATCGGGACGCTGGGGCAGCAGCTCCAGCAAGGACCCCAAACTTCCCTTACCCGAGCCACATTTAACTGGGGGATCTGGTAAGGATGGTAAGGATGCCCCCAGGACGTCTCCCTAGGGAGGTGTTCCAGGCATGTCCCGCTGGGAGGAGACCTCATGGTAGGCCCAGGACTAGGACTAGTTTTGTTGCTATTTATTTTAGTGATTCTGTGTGATGGTTAAGAAATGATCTATATCAATGAATGTAGTTGGAATTTAGCTCTGATTATAATGTGTTCGATTATGTAAAATAAAATAACATTTTCCAGCGGTGTACTTACTTTATCACACGACTGAAGGGGTCTTGATACCAACAGTGTTACTTACTATTATAACTCCAACAACACCTGGCAGGTAATGTGCACACACAGGTTGAAAAACGTATTTATCATATTCCTATAACTGTGTAATAACAATCAACTTTCATTTAATCAAGGCTGAATTTGTCTGTTTTTAGAGGGGTTTGTAGTTGTTTGTGCCTGCTAAAGGAATAATGAACCTGTCTTAGTTTAAATTGAAAGATTGACGTGTGACCTAATTACTGTCAGACAGGTGATTTGGAATGCCATGATTATCCAACAAGACATCAGTGTCACCGTGTGGTGGATGAGAAGACTTGTGCAACTATGTAAGACTCTCTTAAAAAACTGGGAGAATTTACAAGTTTGAGTTGCTTTAGATCATGTTTAAATACATAATATTTGAAATTTAATTTGGTTGTATGGTTCTACTAAGGAGTCTGATTAAATCATGAAGATGGTCTTTAGCTTAGCAATTCATTGTGAATTACATTCATTATAACAATTTATTATTAGCATTGCTAATACATTTGAATCATTATTAGCTATGCAAAATTAACACAGGAAAGTAAAAAGCCTGGATATCAAGATACATTTTAGCCTGAATGTGTAATAGTTTTTTGGGTGCAAAATATACAGCTATGACTATAATACCCCAATAAGCCATGAAATTTGAAGGATTTGAAGGCGACTGGTTTTGATGACATAGGGCACACACTGGCACCTATATGACATGCAATATTCAGGGACCCATTCTGGTTGGCAGTGCCACTTTTACAACAGTGGCCAGAAATCCCATAATGAATGTTGAAGATTACTTCTGACCAATAGATGGCAGTGTATTATCTCAGAGTTACATATGTTTTCCAGTTGGCGGTATCCACATGATTTTGTCTGGTATTCATGTAGTGTCTTCACTTACAATACTCATTGCATACAGGTATATTAAAATTAAATAGTTATAAAGTTATTATATTCTGTATGTATAAGCATATAAAGTAATAAGCCAGAAATAAGATAAGCCACAAGACTTTCAGCCACTAGTGTGCTATTAGAATATACCTCTATTAAGGTTTTAAGCCACTAGTGTGCAAGCAGTATATAAGACTTTGAAGCTATCAGTCATACCATGATAGAGGAATCAGTCTCAGTAAATATGGATCATTATTTATATACTGTACACATTTAAAACACCACCATGACTGTAAAATGTTGATGATGATCATTTTAGAACATTCTTTTGAGGTAGAAGGTTCAGTGACCTCTGATTTATGATTTATAATGACTCTGGTCAAACCAGATCATTAACACTGCACTGACCTCTCACCCAGTTGTAGTCCTATAAAGATAGAGAGCTCTGTGCTGAGGTCAGAGAGAGAGGGGGGGATTATGATCCTGGTCTATGTATGCATGTAGGGATTCAAAGTCCCCACAAAGATATTAAAACCTGAAAACTGTGCCCCACAATTTTGGCAGGTCTCCAAAAGAAAAAAACAATTTATTGCTTTAATGTTAGGTTGAGGGAAGAATATAGAATTGAATACAGCATTCGACTTGGGATTACATTTAGGTTTATGCATTACCAGTTAGTTTGAGATTTAGGGTTGGTTGCAAGGGCCAGGTTACATTTTAGTAGGCCAGGCAAGTTTAGGTTACTGAGATTACAGCTAGGTCCAGGGTAGGGCTGTATGAGGAACATGAACAAATGGGTGTGTGTGCGTGTGAGAGAGAGAGACAAAAACCTGCATTTCTTACTGAGATAGAGGAAGAGCATAGGCTTGTGTAGTCTGTCCTGGACAAAAAGAAAGAATAGCCTAGTCTCAGAGTGAGATAGAGAGAAATTAGAGGGGGAGCCTACCCCAGAGTGTTCGAATCAAACCATGATTATAAACCACAGTAAAAGCACACACCTTCAGTACACATATAAAGAAAAACACTTAGGAACTGTATATATAAAATAAAACGTATCATCTGAAAAAATTTATCAAAAAGAATACGGAAAGCACATATGTTATATGCATACACAACATCAACATCAGTGCTTAGTCACATGCAATAACAAGCACAACATGCACACAGATAGTCTTTCTGAGCAGAGAGCCTTCAGAGCACTCCACGGCCGCCGCCTGCACACAAACAGTGGAAAATTCCTCCCGCTCCTACTGAGCATGCTCCAAAAACCAGCCTGTTCCAGTCCTGCCCCCTTCACTCAAAGGCTGTCCCTGTGTCATCATGCATCACGGTCACCAGTTGGAAATCTCACGTGACAAACAAGCAGGCACCAGCTGTGTGTCCGAATGCTGCTTTGCATTTTGATACGTGTCTGTAATCCATAGGTACACCTTGTCAAAGAACGT
Source organism: Esox niger (assembly GCA_016801105.1). NCBI lineage: Eukaryota > Metazoa > Chordata > Actinopteri > Esociformes > Esocidae > Esox > Esox niger. The sequence goes on from JACXGJ010001252.1 coordinate 43,130, forward strand.
TGCTGAGGTATTTAGCGTATCGTATGGGTTTCCTTCTGTGGTCGTGAACGTTCTGCATGACCGAGAGCCTATGTTCAGAAAGGCATGCTAAGACTTATGCCCATGCTGCATCGTAGCTCATATTGGTTAATGAAACAGAGGCGTGTACCCGATAGATGGCAGACAGCCAATGCTTCAAACGTGAGAATGAGTCACTGGCCCTCTCCTCTCCTGGTTATTAATAGCTATGAGCACTGGACTATCACCGGGTGACACTTAACAGAGACAACACCAAGTTAGGATGAAGGCAAGACAGACCACTTCAAAGTAACGTTTGTCATAAGTCATAATAAATAAGCGCAGCTACTGGGGGGAACATGTTCTTTAGGTGAGGACCGTGATGAGACAAACGCTGCTCAGATATTAAGTGGTAAATTAGTACCTCTCACCTGTATCTTCTCAAGAATGCCAGGTCGTTGAAAAGACATTGAAAATAGGTCTTTCAAATTATTATGCTCGTGATTTGGGGCAAGAATTTATCAATAATTGAATACAAGCTCACTCTTGAGTCATCTCTCATTAGCAGAACTGAAATTTCTAAATAAGCATATTGCAATTGCCCAAGCCACAATAAGGCATCTTACGAAACGACTTTGAGGTAGTTCAACTGCCTTGAAACAGTTCACAGAGCTGCTTACAACTCATGTACAGTAGGTCTTGAGACTCAGTATGTTGTAAACAATTCAGTCATTGGATATAAACTCATTCTAGACTGTTATTTTCTGCATCTGGGTAGATTATTTTAGTTTTATGGCAGATTTTGATTATTTGTATTACCTACTACACAGAGATTCACTAGAGATAGTCACATTACAATACATTCCTGTTGTTAAGCTACTGCTTGATACGGTTACAGTTGGGGTTATGTTTATAATAAAGGTTAAGGTTTCTAAATTGTTGAAATGTTAACTGATAGTTTTAAAGCATCTGCAGTGGGACTATTGGGCCCGTCTGGGCTTTCTGGATGGGTTTCTGTAAAAGCACTTATTGACAACAGCTGATGTAATAAGGGCTTTATAAAAGAAATGTGCTTGATTGATTGGTAGCTCAGAGTAGATATAATTTTTTTATCGTTTTTCAATGCCATAAAATATTGTCATCATCACAGTACAGTCAGTGACTGAAGGCTGTGCTCTGGATAATTGTGTCACTCAAGCCTTACCCCGCCCACATTTTCCAAGCAGGCAGGAGCCAGACGCCCACATTGTGGCGCCCGCTTCATAGTAAACGTCCATTCAACCACTTATAGCAAAGGCTACGTGACAGACAGCTGACCCGAGTGAGAAAATAAACAAATCCAGAGAATCAAGCTTTTGACAGCAACAGAGAAAAACACGATTAGCTGGGTTATTATCCCCTCTGTTAGTTTGTGTTTATTTCACTAGTTTATCACAGCTGCGTATCGGAGGAATGAGAGGGAATCTTTCCCCCAGCGAAGATACATCAGGGTATCCTTCAATGATCCCGGTTTCGGACTTCCATGCAAAGCTTCCTGGTACGGCGGAGCCGACCGAGAATATGTGTGGAGCAGGAGGAGCTGTTCCTTGCAGATCGCCGACGGGGAATACCTCGCGGGGGAAGCTCTCGGGTGACAGAGGCTGCGCCCAGGCGGGATGGTTGAAGGGTAAGGTTGTCACTGCCTTTCATCTTTTTCTAGACTCTTCCACATATCTTAAATTATGGTAAATGTTCTTGAACACATTTTTATACTTGAACATAATGTAGGTTTGTTTTTATTGCCACAATGCCTTACATTATTGATATTTTCCACGTTGACTCCAAATAAGGTGCTCAGAATTCTGTTTCCTTACCATAATAAGTATTTTTCAACATTCAAAAATGTGTCACATGGACATATGATTTTTTTCCCCACTTCGATTTTGTGACATCCATATTTTTTTAATTGTATTCATATTAGGCACACACCATAACCCTGATGAAAAATATCAGGGTTCTTCATAGGTCCGTATACCTTCATAGGTTCTTCATAGGCCCAAGGTCCCTATAGAGCCCAGTGCACAAAAGCATGGACACAATCTCCTTGGTCTCTTGTCAGGTTCATACCTCAGGCCTGTAGAGGTGACTGATCCATTGCCGCTCATCAATCATCAATGACATTATGTTTCTGATGAGTGCTTCCACACCACTCTGCAGCGTAGATGCTTTTTATAGTCATCCCAGTTACCTATCGCTCTATGGCTGGAAGGGAAACACTTGACTCAATGTCCTGGGATTTGATACAACTGGATGAATGCATAGTTCTCAGTAAATGAGCTGATAGTATATTGTTGTAGTTTGGATCTTTGTGGGCCTACATCTCACATCTTGTTGACACTTTTGAATCAAGTCCGTATCTTTTCACACGTCTGTGAGGAATGAGTTGGACATTCCTTTGCGTAGGGTACTGTCATTAGGATGGGACATTCAATGGGTATCCAGACCTTCTCTGGTCACTATATATTCCATTGGTCACTATATATTCCATTGGTCACTATATATTCAATTGGTCACTATATATTCCATTGGTCACTATATATTCCATTGGTCACTATATATTAAATTGGTCACTATATATTAAATTGGTCACTATGTATTCCAGTGCACATAGTACAGGGATGTTAACCCTGGTGTTATTGCAAAAAGTTAAATCTGGTTCTCAAATCTTCATGTACACCTTATCACTAGCTTCAACTTGGCTGATTCATGCCCATTCCTTCCTCTTTAATAAAACACATTGTAATTGCAAAGTACTGTAGTTACTATGGAAAAGAGTGACAGCTTAATGACTAAAACTGAAACATATGGAATCAAACAGGGAGAGAACTGAATCTTTTTCCCCCGCTAATTTATTTTTTGTTTCTAAGTCTTTACTGTTTCCATTACAACATGTTTTGGACAAATATTTCATCCTAGATCTCAGGTCAGATGGAGAGGTTTCAGAATCCTCTTGGAAATGAAAACAAGGACCAGATCAGGCTAGCTAATTCCAGTTTTCTACCAAACTAACTAGCTCCAGTTATACCCAATGACTAGGCTCTTTCTCAAGTTCCCCCTCCCTCCTTTAAAATCCATTTCCCTCTGGCCTATATAGACATTCTCCTCCACTTTCAGAACTTCCATCATAAGCCTGTTCATGTTTCTAGCTAAGAGATGTTACATGCTAACATAGATTATTCTGTTACGGGGTAGGTGAGAAAAAGATGAGTTGGGTGGGTTTCACAAGGTCTCAACCAGACTGAGCTGGTTGTAGATGATCTCAATGAGGTCAGGAATGCTAGGTCATTACCAGTATTTTCACTGATAACCATTTTTGGCCCAGCTGTTTGCTTTAGACAGGAAAACAAGCAGGATGAAATTAGTTTGAGCAAGAGGAAAAGGTTGTCCAAAAGTAGCTAAATTATAGACAGTTAGTGCATTGTTTATCATTAAACTAAGATTGTTCATTAGTATTCCCAGGAAAATACAGTGCTCAAATGTTATTTCCCCCTACTGTTTGAGCAAATTTCAATTTTCCTCTCATGCTGCAGAGTTAACAAAAATATGACAAATGATTAATGATACTCTGACAGCTAGTTCTGTGTAGATATGCCTTTGCCCATACTTGGAAGTTGTAAGTAGCTTCACAATTCTATGTGGTATATCACCACTCCCCGTAATAGAGGCCCAGTCTGGTTTATGGACCTGGGAGTCAGATAGCCCCCTGGGGATGTTCTGAGGTGTGTGGGAGTGGGTGTTCAGACTTTCAGACCCTTGGCAGGGGGGTCTTGGTTGGAATATGGGGCGCCAACGGTGAAATGCTTTTTTGTGTAGCATTTCCCGTTTGACATTAGCTACAATCCAAACCTTTTCTCTTAAACTGTATTTGTGTCCTTAGGCATGTTAGAAATGCTTCTTTGTTATATCCAATGTCTGCAGCCATCTGCCAGACCATTAGGCTGGGATGCAGCTGTATGCCGGCCATGAATTCTGTTCTGTGGCCTTTCAATTTGGGTTGTCATTGTGTAATCCCCGCCCCCTAAATGAAGCCCAGATGTGCTGCAATACTGAGCTATTGTTGTGTTGTTGGACGATCTGGGAACGGTTACTGTAACCGCCAAAAGCCCACTTGGGCCCGCGGCCAGCCAGCGTGTGTGTAGGAACAGAGGCCCTCTTCATATAGGCCATGTGACGGTGGGTACGCTCTAATAGGGCGGGCCACGGGGGCAAGGCAGAGGTACGGGGAGGACGGGGGCACGGTGTGGGGCGCCGTGGCCACCGCATTGTTCCCCCCGGGGTGAGTGATGTGTGGGCAGCTGCTGCCTGTGTCACTGTGTGAACTGGTTGTTTTTCCTGGCCCTCTGCCCCCGTAACGTCGCCTAGCCAGGGGTGGCATTCTGGTTGAGTCCAGAGTAGCCCAGTCTGAGGCGGCTTTGGGGGGAGGGTGTCCCTTCCACGCCGACTCCTAACGGAGACGTGGAAAGTTGGGAGAATGTGTGTGCCCTTTCGTGTGTCTGCGTTCATGTGTGCTTTCATGCACGCATGCGTTTCCATGAGTAATAGTCTTGGGCTCTTTCTCAGGGCAGAGGTTTGTGGAGTCCTGCCACCGCTGGCAGTGGTGGTTATGGCATATTCAGTTTCTGCCAAAAGAGAAGCACACAGCGTCTTTATAGGCCAATTCAGTTCTCCCTGGCCCAGGACAGAGTACAAAACAACTTTAACAAACAGTCTCTAATACCTTCCAAAACCTGAACCCAAGGAACATCAAACATTTATACCTTATTCAAAATCTGGACAGAAAACAGATGCTAACCAAATAAATGTATTACTATGGAAAGTTGACCCTGAAAATAACTTTTTTAGTAATGTTTTAGTGCTGTATAAAGAGAGATAAAGCAGCATACAACAGTGACTAGTCAATTGTTCCTTCCTCATAAGATCTGCATGATTTAACTGTGAGCCAGTACTGAAAGGTCATACCTGCATTTGCTATATGTACTGTAGGAATATATTCAGCTTTGTAAAACATTAAGAGACCACTGCACCTTTTTCTTTCCTTTCCAAAAAAGTTGAAAAGGAACGTTTTGAGTGAGGAACATAAGCGTTCAATTTGCAGTGGTCTCTTAATTTAAACCCTTCTGTTCCTCACTGAATACCTTTCTTTTTTACTTTTTGGGAAAGGAAAGAATAACGTGTAGTGGTCTCTTAATTGTTTCCGGAGCTGTATACATATCAACAACATAGCTGTGTGTTTTCTGCCGTAATGCAGGGTGGATTAGCTGTGGGTTCAGGCATACGTGTAACTGGGCATGTGTGCCTGGCGTTTTGCTGTTGGCTTTGTCGTGTCATCACAGGCTGGGATGAAAAACGGTGCAACAGAGAGAGAGAGAGAGGCAGAGCAAGAGAGGAGAGAGGGGGGAGAACAGTGAGAGAGCTCAGCATACAGGCCACATGACTCAGCCATGTCTAATACTCCATGATGAATCAGCACACACACACACACACACACACACACACACCGACATCCATCACTGTTAGGAAGCTAAACTGATTTATCCGAGTCCAGCTCTGTTTTGCTTAGATATCATGATAGATTTATTCATTCTCTTTGAGAGGTCTTAAGGATGCATAATTCACTCCTACAGTGAGGATGAACAAGGCGTTGTACGCCTTGATGTAACTGTTTACAGTCGATCCCCATTGGAACTGCTCTGTGTTACGGGGTGTTGTTGCAAACCAGAACTAGAAAAAGAATTCAGTTAGGTCATTAAAACATTGACTGAACTCTGATAATATTCCAGGGATTTTCTGATGGCCTTTTAAGACCCAAGCAGCTTTGCTTAATGTTTTTTTGTTTGTTTCTGATGAAACTAAGACAGTTCTAGATTTGTTTAATACTACAAGAACAAATCAAAAGATTTTTTTGAACCCATAATAGAACCTTGTGATCCGTGATATGAATGGCTGTCATAAAGACTTCCATAACCTGCTCTCTGATGCCTGGGTGAACTTTCATATCATACTGTGTAGATTTTTTTAAGTAGTCGTATGTTTTATTGGATGGAAAGGGAAGTAAGACGGGAGAGAGTGGTGAGAAAGCAGTTGGCCGGAACCCAAGTCATGATGCATCAGGCAGGGAGCCAAATAGTTTTATTACATCAGTGGAATTTCTCATGACCTCTGTATGAGCCGCCTGACCTCTGTATGAGCTGCCTGACCTCTATATAGCTGGCTGACCTCTGTATAGCTGGCTGACAGCATATGTAAAAGCGGGTTGACCTCAGTATAAGATGACTCACCTCTGGACACTCAGACCAATGATTGTAACTGACAGGGTGTCTGTCCAGACAGAGGAGTGTCGAAAGAGGGCGGAGCGGCGTGTGTGACAGAAGAAGAGTCAATATGTCGGAGATTCGGGTATAACAACATAACTGAGTTGATCGACTGACCAAACTCTACTGTAAGGAGAATAGACAGCGTGTCAAGACGCGACAGCCAAAAAACAATCATTCACCTTTGGACACTGATTTCTCCCCGTCCAAGCTGTTGTTTTAGGGTATATTAAGAGTAGGAATCACTCTTCTCTGGTCTACTTGGTGTGTAATGTAAACCGTCTCGGTCTACTCGTTAAGTCTTCAGAGTTGGACAGGGGTCAGTAATAGGTTGCGTGGGATCTCACGTCCCTGGGAGGTCACAGACGGGATTACTGGGGCTTGTGGCCGAAATAACTTCCACTGACGCATTACTGTACCACCTGGCTTTCAAGCAGGGCTGAGCGGCAGCCGAAATGCGCCGGTTCAAAACGCGTCCCGGTGGCCAGCACGTCAATGCACGTCACGCGTTCACACTGGGCTTGATATGCGTCCACCGCTCCGGCCCACAGGGCATCTGGATGATCAGTATGCCTGGGGCTACTCCAAGTGATCATCAGTCACGGGCCATGAGGTGTGAACATTATGACCCCCCCATGCCCAGAGTAAGCCCGGCCAGCACAGAGAGCCACAGTGCTCAACGTGTGAATTAGCAAACCACAAGCCATTACTCAGTGGCTCCAAGTACAGTTGATAGAATTAGGTCAGGTCGGTGACAGTCCCCGGGTATTTATGTCTTCCATACAGGTCTGGACCGGTCTCAGTGAGTCGGACCCAGAGCCAAGCCTTGGCATCTTCTGCCTAACTGGCCAGCACGCCCACTGCTTTCCCATCACTCATCCCTGCCACGGCGGACTTGTCCCCAGCTCCCCGAGCCTTTTGTCGGACGATGTGCTGACATAAGAGGCCTTGGTTGTCAAAGCCTCCATTCATTAAGAAGAAACATCGGGGAGAAATGATGATTGACGTGCCCTGGACTGCGGGCGATCCTGGACTTTGTTTTGCGCTGTGACATTTCAGGTTCTTGGCTGCATCAGTGCATCAGTGGATCTTTGGTAACAGGTTGTTTAGCTGGATGTGTGTGTGATGGGTTAATTGATGTTTATTCTCCTAGCTTGGCAGTTCAGATGACTGGTGGAACAGCGTGTGCTGTTTTTACCATTTCAGTGGTTACGTATTTGTGGTTGCATTGACAACGTTAAGAAAACACTTATCCTATTTCTGTTTCAGTATAGGCTTTTTAACTCAGTTACGATTGAGGACAGATTTGCTTGTGGAAAATGGAATGAAATGACCGGAATCGGTCAATATTAAATGATGTCGTATTCTTGGGTTGGATGCTTATTTTCGAGACAGTATTTACAATTGGGCAGCAGGTACTCTTCCTTTGGATCCAAGCAGACCACAACACACCACAATGCATAGATAATAATAGACATGTAATAAACATGGGTATAGGTAATTATAAACATGTTAATATTGGTTATAATACACAATACACGTAAATATATGTAATAACACAATACATGGGAATATACATAATAATAATCTATAGTGCAATAGGCCTTCAAAACATAATAATAAATACATGATAAAATAGGTGGGTCTTTTCAGAATATCAGCAGATAGTACACAGCTAGGAAGGTTCAAGACGCTGGTGAGACAACACAGAAGAATTGATGGAGAAGTTGCAAATAGAAACAAATAACACGATAAAATACTCAGATGAGCTGATCTGCGGACAGAGAAGGTTTGGAGTAAATTAGGTTAACTAAGGTCACCAGAAAAGGGGCCAATTTATGGCTAGATCAACAATTGGTGTGTAAATGTTGTGGCTTAAAATGTTAACGTTTACAATTTAAGAAAACAGAGGACTTAGTCATTTGGGTAAACTGCATCAATGAGAATTCTAATAACTGTGCTACTGATGGTTTTGCCCCACCAGAAAAAACAGTTCTTGCCCCGCCGATGTTCATCTTCCAGAAGAACTCTGCAACCATGAAGGTAATCTATATGTCCTCATAATGGGTGGTGTGTACAGGGGATGGTTGGCACTCAGAAACGCTCTAGAATACAAACTGAAATCGTGTTTCTGTTGACAGAGAAGAGCCGAGAGATGGGAAGAGAACTCAGGTGAGTGTTGCTACTTGCCACAGCTGCTGCATGTCATAACAGGATGATTACGTAGTCGTTTTCTACATGCAAATACTGAATTTGGTTATTCTCCTGTTTCCTCTCTTTCAAAAAGTTGTTGGAATTAGTTCAAACAAACGAGTCAGATCTTTCACCTACCCGAACCCCAACAACAGAAACAGGAAAGGTGAGTGTACAATGTCCATGGCCTCAATTCTTTATCTGATCTTTGTTATTTTTTTCTATTTCCTTTTTTCTATTTCCTTACATTATTAATGTAAGGAATAATATATACACACACACACACACACACACACACCCATATACACACACACACTCACACACACACACACATACACACACATATACACACACACACACACACACACACACACACACACACACACACACACTGATAATGAAATAAATAATGAAGGAAGTCTTTCAAACCCTGTATTGTGTTGAAATTGGGAGATTCTGGAATGACTAGTCTGTGATGACAGCGTGGTTATTCCACCTGTCAGTGTCTTACATGTCAGGTTCCTGTAGACTCAACACCTGTCACCGGCTAACATGACCACTCTCATTTCTTCCGGTGTCTCTGATAGGCTCCTGTGACAGCAGTAGACGAGTGCGATCGGGTTCCCTCTCTTTTCCCCCGCCTCTTCCAGGTAAACACAATCTCCCCTCTATCACGTGGATCCTGTGGTCTTTCCTCTCTAAGATGTTTTCTGTGCCATACGATCCCTCAGAAAGTAATACATTTATTCCTTGACCCGCCGTAATATATGTTATTAGTACGAATGATCTCCCTCAAAAAAGAAGCAATGCTTCATCATTGAACGGTCTTGATTGGTATTCTGTCTGTGTTCAGTGGCCGAATTTGCGGTAGGTCCAGTCACACCATCCCTGTCAGGGGCCTCACATTCCCAGCAGGCAGTACTTAGCAGCCATTTCCCAGCAGCCCCTAGTATCTCTTTCCCTTGTTCTGTTTCGGTGTCATTGCAGCTTTCACCTGCTCCTCACAAATCACCACTCACTGATGGCTGTCAGCTCTCATGTACGCTGTGAAGTGCAGAAGTCGTGGCTGTCACTTTGACATAAGTCTGGGTCACATTTAGGCATTCCCTTTGTAATATACAAGCCTTTGTGTGTAAACCTTTTCTGAACAGATCTTCTCTCCACTCTCTCCTAGTCTCAAGATCGAATATCTTCATGCCTTCCAATCTGTGCAATCGGAACAGCATTTCACCAAACCCAGGTATATCGGCTTTAAACTCTGGTCTTATGTTGAGATCCTGAACTAGCAGGACCTCCAGTTCTCTGAATTACTATACGTTCATCCATCTGATAGTAAGCCTGTCTTTACTGTGCTTCTCACTTTCCCTTCCTGGGTCTGTGCAGTGTACCCTCTGAACAGGATGAGACGTTCACTACTTCAGCCTGCACGTCTCGTCTGCCCTGAGCCTTGGAACGTGTCGTCACAGCCACACCAGTCTGAGGTATTCCGCGGATCCCTTCTGCTTTTCTCTCTCGTCTCACACCCTGCTGTTAGGATCACGGCTCTGTCCTCCTGGGCTGTTCCCCGTGAACAAGCAGCTATTGTCCCGAAAGGGCTGAATTCGGAGTGTAATGAGAAGTGTCTTTCGGGTAAAACATTCGGAGACAGTGAACACTATGAGCTTTGAAATATGTAAGGACTTCAGCTGTGGTTGTGCCATTGCCTGAGGGTATTCAAACCCCAAAACCGGTTTGAATTGGTCTCAGAATACCACAATGTCAATACTAAATAGCACTCTTTCTACTCCCAAACTTGCCACATCCAGAAACAATGTTGTTATTTCTTTTTTCCGTTGACACAAGATTTGAGTTGACTTTTGGACTCAAGTGGCCATTACTGTAATTTATCAGAAATACAATGGGATTGTAAAATAATATAATCCGTTTTGCATTGAATATTTTCCTACAGGTGAGCAATGACAATTCAGACGATTGCTGCAGCGTCACAACTGACCACTCCTCATCCATTGCGAGTGTTTTACACCCCCAGACATCCCCTCCGGTTTTCAGGTACGCAGGCCACCTGTTTAAAAAGTTAAGTAGGAATGTTTCCCTGGACTGAAGGAAGTGGTTTTATAGATATACTAGCTGAGATTACCCATGGTTGAGATTGGCTCAATAGGGTGTTGCGAAAACTTCCTGTCCAGACGCAGGATGGGTTGGCTTGACTTGAATCTGACTGGGTTGTGTTGAGTTGTTTCCTCTGTCAGGGATATGTTGGGTTAGACACCTGGCTTAGAGCAGTGATTCTGAAACCTGCTGACCTTTCTTTTGACCTTTTGTTCACCCTTCTCAGGATGAAGGGAGAAGGTTCCACCTCAAACAGAGTCCAGTTTGTATTTGGGGAAAATATGAGTGAGAGAGTTTTGGTGAGTTTAGGAGACTTTCAGTAGAGCTCCACTAACAAAAGTAAAAAGTAGTAGTTTGCATTGGATGACTATGAAATACAGTTGTGCCTAAAACTATTGGCAGCCTTGCACTTTATTTAAATAATGTACTATTTAATTTGTTGAAATGCAAACAAAAAAAATTGGTATCCACTAATGTATTTATTTGGTTTGCACAAAATACACTTTTATAATTGTCTAAATCTTGGCATATTCCACAAAGTGGAAAAATGACAAACAATATAATTGGCTCCATCTTGAAGCACCTCAATAGAAAAGTTCATTCTACAATATCAAACCCAGTGTCAGAAAGCTGTGTCTCTGTCAAAGGTCATGAGTCTTACAGCAGGATTTTCAATCCAAAAGCACTTTTGAAAAAAAAAGCACCCAGGAATGGTTTATAACAAAACGCTGGACTGTTGTGAAGTGTCCTGCAATGAGTCCAGATCTTCTGTAAATTCTATTGAAAAAAATGTGGAGGGATCTGAAAATAGCAGTTGGGAGGCACTCTTCAGATCTAGGAGAACTGGAGGAAATTGGAAGTGTGTGTCAAACTGCCAGACCAGAGGTGCAGAAAGCTCATCCAGGTAGCAAAAAGCTATGCAACAAAAAATTGGATCTAGTGTCAGTAAATCTCTCAATGCCATTTCTGTTTATTATCTGAATTAAAACAATATATTAGCTTTTGAATCAAAACAAAAGCTCTATGAAATTAACAGTAAAATAAACAATTGTGGAGACCAAACATTCTGGTCAATTTCCACTTACAGTTGTAATGTGAGTTATTTGCAGAAAGTACAAGCGTGCCAAAACTTTTGGCCATGACTGTATATGATGTCATCACACTTGACAGGTGTTTAAAAATGTATTGCTTGTACAAAACTACCGTCACTTTCTCACCCTCGAATAGAGACCGCAAAAATCACCAAGCAGTGAAGATTCTGATTGCAGCTCTTCTGATTCAGAAGCCTCCATCTTTGAGTCAAGCCATGAAGGTAAATCATTAGTCCTGGAGGACCACAGGTTATGTGCTGGTTCAATGGTCGGCCAGACGAAGGCCCCAGAGGGCCAGGATCACCTCTCCTCTGAAAGCAGTTTACTGCCTCTCAGTGGATGTCTTTCAGAACTGCAGATGTCTGTGTGTGTCGTTAGGTGCCGGGTGGAGCAGTCTGAGTGAATCTGCTGCAGCTTACACAGCCTCCTGCAGGAGGCAGCGTGTGGTCAGGCTCAGGCAGGTTCAGCTGTTCACTGGGGAGGAGAAGGAGAGCAATGTAGTCCAGGTGAGGCAGAGAAGATACAAAACTAAACTGATATCTCTCCAAAAATCTCTCCATAACAAGCCCAACGTGTTTCTATATCTCTGTGGGTCCTTAGGACGCCCCGTCAATATGAAGGCCAGCACCACTTCCCAGTTGTTAGGGCGGTGGCATCCCCTCTGGGTTAGGGCATGTTAAGTTGAAATAAGAAATGTTAAATATGCCTTCTAAAGTAATAGGGACCTTTTAATGGCTTAATAAAAGACTTCATCCTATTTTTTAGCTGTCCTGTAAACTGTTTGTCCTGGAAAAGAGGACTCAGTCATGGACCGAACGAGGAAGAGGCGTCCTGCGACTCAACGATCTAGCCTCGGGGACGAAAGGAGAGCTGCAGTCCAGGATAGGTGAGGTCTCCATTGCTAGGAATTTTTGTTTGTGGAAATGTCCTCGCTGTATAAGGTTTAGTATTACAATGTGGTATCTGAAACCAACAGACAGACATGTTCTCCTACAGAGTCAGGAACATTTTCCAAAGACTGAAGGCCAAGCTTCCCATTATGGGCTCATTCCTTATCTGTTGGTTCTCTCAGTGCTAGTACCAGACCCAAATATTAGTCAAGACTATACATTAGTCAAGACTATAATCCTTATAGGTCTTATTGTTTCCTCATTGATAGGCTGAGGTCATAACATAACTCAAGGCTACGAACCATCTGGCTTAAATTAAATCATATATTAGACAAAGCATTATCTCTCAGTGATAATTCAAGACATGGTCAAAGTAGACTTATATCTGCTCCCTCCGTGTCTGATATACTAGTAGATCATTGTTTCCTCAACTTGTTTCTGTACCATTCTAGCAAGACAAGCATAACTACAAAGAGGTCAGGCTGTAAACTCCCCTTGAATTCCATCAAACTGGTCTGAGAGACATACAAATGGTATCAACAAGTTTATAAGACTCTTCATTGCCAAACCCCTGAACTAGCCCATGGAGACCACCACGGGAAAGATCCGTGTGAAATGTAACCGATCATAGCATAATGAGGAAGACTGTTTGAGTCACCCGGCTTCTTCGTCTCTCTCATCCTCCATGTGTATCATAAACTGAATGCCTCACACCTGCCTTCCTCTGATCAAAACAGTGATGAGGCACCAGGGCAGTCTCAAGGTCATCCTCAACACTAAGCTCTGGCCACACACGCACCTGCGTCGCCCTGCCCGTCGTAACCTCCAGGTGACAGCCACCGATTTGGAGACACAGGCTGTCCGGGTGTTCCTCATCCAGGGCAGTGCCAGGGATGTAGCTCGTCTCTACGTAGCCATTCACCATCGACTGGTAGCTCTACGAGCCAGTGAGGCAGAGGCTGCAGGGGGAAGGACCAGGGATGGACACTGTAACAGTGAGAATGAGGAAGAGGAAGAGGAGAGACAACAGCAGAAAAGAGAAGAAGGGCTGCTAGTAGCACGATTGCGACCTGGTAAGAGTGAATGGTGAGCAACAGGGAGAAAAATGTTATTTAACATACAGTTTTCAAAAATGACTTTGACTGAGATTATTCCTCAGTCTTTCATCCACACTATTGTATGTATACACAACTGTGTTTAGGTCATTGCTTTGCTGTGTTAAGGAATGTGGGGTTATAGCATATTTTGTGTAAGGAATATCTCGTCTCCCAGTGAATGTCTAGTATGTACTCACATGTCACTAATCCTCAGGCCACATTCAAGAGGGTAGGAACTGGTAGCAGATCGTCTCGTTGATTGACCAAAAAAAACGTAGAATAACCAAAACAAAACCCATGTGAGTACCAGATGGATCCGTAATCATGGTAGATTTAGTTCCTAAAGGTCAGAGGCCAAAAGGTTATTCATTTTAAATCATTATGAAAAAGAAAAGAGAAGATTGCAGAAAAGAGGAGTATTTTTTGCTATTATGTAAGACAATAATCCATCTGGTATTCCTTGCTGCAACGTCCCCTTCAGCCTCCTTGAACATTTATGTCAACAAGATGCTTAAAGATAAAGCTAAAAATATCCCCATATCAACTACCCCAGCATAAATCACATAACAGTGCTGGGAAATTTCCTCTGGGTCCAGGAAAATGTCTTGTTTCCCTGGAGGAACTCAGTAGACATCTAGATGAAATGAGAATGCCTCTCGAACAACCGACATGCCAACTTCCTCATTGTTCATTTACTGGAAAGGAAAACAATTCTAAATTATGTTTCACTTACATAATCTCATAACCTGTCTGTGTCTATCCTTTGCAGTGGTTTGTGACTGGGTACACAGTAAACCTGTTTTGGATTCTTGGTGACATGATGTCATATCCTGGCCTGGTCCATGCCGCAGTTTTTTGTGTCATCCCATCTGACCTGAACAGAGCTTCGGACCCTAATGGAACAGTGGGCCAAAACATGAAAGATAGCTGGAAAATCAATACTTGTATCTACTGCGCTGCCATTATTGCCTTTTGCCAAAATAGATGTAGAAACTATATTTGTGATGTCTTATGTAGATAAATACTCAACAGAAGCTATATTTGTGATGTCTTATGTAGACAGATTATTTTATATCTGTACTTTAAGCTGTTGCGGCGCTGCCACATTAAAACTGAGGGAACCGACAGTATATTTAATGTCTGATTGAAGAATATTTTTGATTTTCTATTATTAATGAATGAATGCAAAATCTTCATGCAAGTGCTATTTGTGGCTGAGGCACCCACATTCAACTTTGTAATATTCCCAAAGGTTTTGGTTCTTATATATTTATATTATAAGCATTGTTTTGTTATATTTTTAAGTGCTTTAAATACTGCTAAAGATCAACTGAATGAAAAATTGCTAAGAAATTATTTTATTACAAATATTAACTGTATCTTCTTATTCCAACTGTGAAACAAACAAAATAGCTTTACTGTTAGCTGTTTCATTTATACAGTACATTACTGAAATAAACAAGGCTGTGATACGCTTATCTTTCCTCTATAGTACTAAATGCATTTTCGTTCCTACCTCTATATTTACTGCAAATGTGAGGAAACATTGACATGTTTAATGGAATTTAAGTTATCTTTCCCAGTGTTTGGTCATCAAGCAACTAACTTATAAGGGTAATTCTGGACAAAAGCAAACATGACTAGCATCTAGTTCATATTTTGATTTGTACATCAATCTGTTTCTGATAATATCAATATGTTATATGAACGGTTAATTGTGAATAATAAAAACAGATGTTCTAATACAACTTTGGAAGTTAGTATAATTTTTGGACTTGGTTGCAGAGATGCTCAGCTGATGATACTAACAGAAAATAAAACAAAGTTGAACCACTCACTGGACGGTGTGTGACAAATAAAGATCCTCCGTACGGCTGTTTGTAATGAAACTGGTGAGGTTTCATTCATAGGGCTGTCACATGTATAGTGTTTGTCAGGTGACAAAGGAGAACAACAATGCTCTGGCTCCACCCCTAGAAAGCACGTTGTTGTACCAGAGAAGGTACAGAAATGAGACGTCTGACTTGGAGACACGCCCCCTGTTTTTTTTCCGTCTTTGCGTCTGATTTTCATTAAGCTAGAGCAAGATATCTCACTAGTTCAATAGTTAGGGCAGGGCGGGTGGGGGAGGGTAAGCGTGTAGGAGACTTAAGTGTCAAATGGTCTATGGCCAAACTATTGTTTATCAGTAGGTTCTCTCGCTTCCTGAAGAGTCTCTGATATAACGTAACGATCAGCGTTCGATCACTAGAGCGTGCGTTACGTGCTTCAAAGATGGTGTCGTGAAGTGTTGATGGGTACTGTTGTTCTAGAAGTCTTTTAAGTCTATACATTAATTTATTTCGTTTTTGTTAGAGCTGCTTAGGATCAGTGCTATTAGTGCATAAGCGTAACCAAAGTAATCTCTGCATGATTAATCGATTATTATTTTGAATATGTGAAAGAGCTGTCGCTAGCAAGGAACGTATAGTTGGATGGGTTGGTAATGACTGTAAACTGTTGCTGTGTTTTGAACTATATTGGTCTTGCTAGCTAGACGGTTTTGCATTGAAATTTGACAGATTATAAACTATCGTCAACTAGCCCGTGCTATCTACTGTAGCTGGATAAGATCGTGCGTGACCTTCCTTGCTCCCAGGTGGCAAGTGTTCCAGACAAAATAAACGTGGCTCCAACTAACTATCCATTCATGGTTAGTTGCCTTAACAGCTTGTGTAAGTGAAACAGATTGCTGTCTAGACTTAAGGTGATTTGTTTTTAAGCTGATATAGCTAGCTAAGCTTGCTAGGTCGTGCTTTGTCAATTCAGAACTACTCTAGCCAGTGAGAGTGGTCTCGCAGCATCTGGATTTAACGAGTTTGGTTAGTGCATGAATGGACCCAAGACAAACACCTGGGAGGAAGCTCAAGATAACCAAAATTGACCGACCCCTATATAAGGGGATCAACAACCGATAACTGTTTATAGGTTTTCTCAATTTGCAGTAATGACTCACCGTTCATTTACAAACTTGCTGTACCTTGGGAAACGAGCATTCACAATTTTGAATAGGAGCTCAAGTCGCTTTCAACACATCCTGATGGGGGCACAACATATTGCATCACAGGCTGAAAGTGGTTTCAAACCCTCTAAAGTTGCTGTGGTGACAAAGATGACGAGATATGAATTCGAGCAGCAAAGATATCGATTTTCAGAGCTTTCTGAAGAGGACTTAAAACAGCTGGTAAGGCTAAGGGAATGGAAAAGCGTCATATAAATAATAGTCGCTTTAAGGCACTTATTTAATGCTGTGTTAATCCTTGCCGGCAACACAATATGACAACAGAACACATTCATTGAACTTTCATTTCACACATGCTGAACTATGGTGATTGTAGACCAATGGTTTTATTGCTGAGGATGTCAGATTCCTTTTCAGCGATGATAGTTGTTTGATAATTCTAACCATCGGAACGTTGTTGATGTGTCCAGATTTTGGATTAAGTTAATTCGTTTTTGTGCTTGTTACAGCTTGCGTTAAAAGGCTCCAGCTACCTTGGGCTTCTAGAGAGACACAACATCCACACCCGCAATGTGGAACACATTGTGGAGAGTCTACTGTAAGATTTTATACACAGATATTTTAGTGGTGTGCTGTACATAAGTGAAAGAAAAATAATAAAGAAAAAGTGTCCTGATAACCCTAAACCTTGTCTGTGTTCCATCTAGGAAAGAGGGGATTGAGGTGCGTGTGGTGAAGAGGGGTGAATATGATGAAGAAACAGTGCTATGGGCAGATGCAATTATCTCTGCAGGTGGTAAGTATTCCTCTATTAAGCGTTTGACAGGAGTTTACAAAGATGTGTTTAGTTGCTGTCCCACAGTATAAAACCATTCCCTGTGAATTATATTCATGCTGTTAAGTGTTTGATGATTAGCTCAAATGTTTTCCAGAAACCTTAAAATTAGCTCTGACCCTCTCCTGTTCCTATTGTTAGGTGACGGGACTATGTTACTTGTCGCCAGTAAGGTTTTCAATAAAGACCAACCGGTTCTTGGGGTTAACACAGACCCTGAAAGGTAAGTTCTCCCAACTAAATGCGTTGGTGAATATCAAATGGTGGGGTTGCATGAAGCAGATCATAAGTTTACTTTTGTTGTGAAATTTAGCGTCTCTTTCCAGAACGGCAAATGGGGAAAAAATCTTATTACAACCTTTTATTTTTGTATACAGATCAGAGGGACACCTGTGTCTTCCTGTGCGATATACACATGCCTTTCCAGAGGCTATACAAAAACTTTGCCGTGGTCAGTTCAGGTGGGTGTTTTCCTTTCACAGGCATTTTTTATATTTATTGAATATTCTGACCTCTTCAACGTGTCTGAGGTGTGTTGAATTTACTCAAACATTTGCCATGTTCCAGAACTATTCGTACTGAACAACACGTTTCCCTGAACTTGAGTTCGATTTTCTCTCGTTCAGAAGGTGTTACGAAGGGTGCGTTACAGAAATGTAACGTATTGGAAGGACTCAGGCTACTGTCAGTAGTCACCAACCCCTCCCGATTTTTCAGATGGTCATTTAGTACAACACCGTTTCGTTCAATTGAACGTTCTGGAATAACGTTCTGGAATAACGCCCTGGAATAACGCCCTCTGGTGTTTCTGATTTCGAGACTTACGTTTCTGATTTCGAAGACAGTAATGCCTTTTAATATCATGGCCCTCTTCCATTCATCCATGTTTTCTGATTCATGCCCCTCTCTTCCTGTCTGTTGTTCCCTCTACAACCTGCAGGTGGCAGTGGAGGCAGCGGATCCGTCTACACCTAGAGGGAACGGGGATAAACCCCACCCCGGTGGACCTGCATGAACAGCAGCTCAGTCTTGAGCAACATAACCAGGCTCACCGCATCACTCTCATGGAGGCCCAACGCAGTACGACCCCTTGGCCTTTGTCCATCTCACGTCTTTGTCTGTCTGTCTGACTGTCTGTGGCCCTTGGGAGGGGAAGAAAAACTTTTGTGAACTGTCATGAATGATTTATCTCCTTTCCAGTGGTCTGTCATTTTTTTCTGCTGCTATTAGCTCACGTCATTATTCATTTTTCAGTAAAGCTTTTTTGAACAGTTCCTCTTCATTCAGCTGTTTCTTTGGTACAGGTGAGGTCGACAGCTTATCCAAGCCCTACCTTCTCCCTGTCCGAGGACTGAATGAGATCTTCATTGGTGAATCTCTGTCTTCCAGGTATCCTTGGTCAAACCAAGCCAAGGCATCATAAGTCATGAGTGCCGGTTTAGCTGCTTGCCTCTGCTTGTTTTCCCTTCATTACCCACACCCCCCTGCACGTCTGTCACCCTATCCACGGATCCCTGCACTCCCTCATTGGTGGATCTCTGTCCGTCACTCACAGGGTGAAGTGTAACCCCCTCAAACCTCATCTCACCTTCTCGCTCCATAGGGCTTCCTACTATGAGATCTCTGTGGACGACGGGCCGTGGGAGAAGCAGAAGAGCTCTGGTCTCAGCATCTGCACTGGAACTGGTTCTAAAGCCTGGTAAGACAATCTTTCAACACGCGCTTGGCAGTTTAAGATTTCTTGTTTAATATGTTGGTGTTTGCCAGAAATATTCCATAGAAAGCAGTGTTTCTTTTGATTGTTCTCCATGGCTTGAATGTCCTTCATGGGAGTCATTTTGTGTATTGTCATCTACAGGTCTTACAATATTAACAAATTAGTTGAACAAGCTGTGGAGGAAGTGTTGTGGATCGGTATGTCAACTTGTTTTAAATGTATGAATTTCCAGTTGTAATTCCAAACAATGATTTGTATGCTACACTGATAATACGATCTTGGACGTTATTCATGCATTTACCTGTATTTCTCCAGGAAAGGCAAAAACAGGTCTTGAAATTCCAGTGACTCGGGAATTGATTGAGAAAGGTACGTTTCAATGTCTTCACATCATAGTGGATTCAAGAATTCTCAAGGAAAATGTGTCTAATTGTATCGCCCAATGCCTGTCTTTTATTAGTGACTGATGAATACAACCGGTCACTGGTGTTTGGTCCAGAGGAATGCAGAATGTTCTTCAGTATCAGAGAGCCCATTGTCAACAGAGTATTCTCCAGCAGTCGCCAAAGAGGCTTTGCCAACAGGTAAATTCTTTCTACAGTGCACATTCATTTTCTCTTTCTGTGTTAGAAGTACAAGATCCCGTCTTGAGACCTTTTTGATCTTGCTTCATAGGGTGTGTGTGCGCTCGCGATGCTGGGATGCGTGCATGGTGGTGGATGGTGGGACTTCTTTTGAGTTCAATGACGGTGCCATAGCAACAATCACCATGAATGAGGAGGACCAGCTCCGAACAGTTCTCCTGGAAAACTGACTGGCCAGCCAGCCTTAATCACAGCTGGAAGGGGAATTATGGAGAGGGGTCTGGTCACAGACCCCTCTCCATAATGTATAATAAGGACCTGTATAATGTATTAAAAGGACCTGGGACCTCAAAATGAGGTCTGCCCTTGTAGCTTTTTGGAGTTTCACAGAACAATATTTATATTCAGAACTGTGTTTTTGACTTTTGCATTGGTGTTGGCTGTGTTAGTTAGATTTCAGTTTTTATTTAGCATTTTTGTGTAGTAAAAAGCAAGTTCACTTAAATGGTTCACTTGAAATACTGGGTCTTTTTTTTTTACATTGCTGTACACGTGGGCCCTTTTTAGGTGATAAATATTTGGTACTCTGCTCGAGTAGTGCTTTTTAATACCCTGGTAGTTTGCCATGTGAAAGTATGATTCCTTTCACTTATATGCACCTCTTACTGAATGTCATGTTCCAAAAATGTGATGAAGAGGATTTTAAGCATAGTGAAACATCATTAGCTTAGTTTCGGTGTCGAAATATTGCCATTGTTTGATAGAATGTTGAGAGAAGTTAATATTTTTGGTATTAATGGGCAAATTACAAAATATTTTTTTGAATTCAATTTGGCTGGATTATATATTTTCTAGTATTTTGAGCTGATTGGCTTCAAACAAGTTGTGTTGGAAAGTGGCAGTATAGTATGAAAAATGAAAGGCACTAAGATCAAACCCAAAGAAGTACTGCTTAAGGCCTCTTCAAAAAGCAGTTTCTACTCTGGCCAGTCCATTATTAGACACTGATTAAAATACAAAAATATCTGGAAAATACTCCTGAGTAAAGAGGAAGGGTTTTAGTTATGATTCACAAATTGGGGCAAGGTCAAACTATAAATTCCTATTGTGTTGTGAATTCTGCCAGGACTAGTCTGTTGTATTTGTGCAGCTGAAGTGACATGACCACATGCTCCTTCTGATGCCAGGTCATGAAACAACCCCCACTGGATGTATTTTTCTGGTTATTAAATGGTGTGAAATCCAAGATGGTCAAATATTTGTCAAGCCACATCAACACAATCAAAGAACTCTTTAAAACATTTATTTGTACACCAAGATGGCAAATATTACATATTAGACAAGACTACATCTTATTTGTCAATGCATGAATAATTGACATTAAACATCTCACCACAAATGTGAGCTTGAACAGGAACCAAACCAAACATGGCTCAGATACTTTCCTAGTACCTACCATTTGTACTCCATTAGAAACCTGTACTGTAGTGCACACTCATACTTCATAAAACCTCCTTTATGGACAAAATTACATTATTTCCACAGAAATTACAAATGATTAACAGTTCATGCCATAGCCACTTATGGAAAGATTGATTTACAATGTAAAAATAACAACCTTCCTTGATTTGTTATTAAACTAATTCAAGTGTAAAATGTCCATTGAATAAGTAAATGGCAGAAAACTGGATCTTTAAAACGCCATTTCAATGTGGTGTCTATAAACACATTCAAAAGGCAATTCTAAACTTCGCAACAAGAGGGCCCAATTTCTTCAGTTACAGTGGAGTACCCATGCAGTAGTTCCTTGTGATGAACATTGTCTTACTGGTAAATGATGTATACAAAGATTAGATTGTAGTTAATGTTTCATCGAACAGTTGGTAAAACACTACAGAATTTTTAAAAACTATGCTGTTTTTGAGTTTGGCAGTCTTTACTACAGAAAATGTTTCAAACAAATCTGTCATTGGAATGTTCGGAAGATATTGGACAGATCATAGAATACATTATCAAAATTTAAAATAATAAAAACAATTATTATATCAAGTAAATAAAAAAACAGGCATTTCCAAAATAGTTACAATCACTGTCTTCCACATTATGAAGGTAAACAATTCTAAAACATCCTTATGAATACCTTTGCACTGTATTCAAGTAGCATTACTGTGAAGAAATGCAATTTACCAGCATAAAAAGTCCACTAGCATCCATCCCGTGGCCACACTATTACTGACCGTATTACTACAAACTCTGTACCACTAACAGCCATTATAAAACCAAAACGAAATGCTGATGAAAGCACAACAAAACAGACGTCTCCATCAGCAGTAACAATAATTGGTGACAGTATACAACAAATTGTGTAAGGCTCTATATGCAATGTGTGCACTCAACAGGCACACAAACCCATTAAAGAGCTTACGTCCATCCTATACCGTGACTGCATTCGACAGAAAGACGACATGAGGTGTTAATGACAGCGTTACGAAGGCATTATGACTAGGGCCTGAACACCAGGCGACATGTCATGCCCCACATGCTACGATTCCTCCGGGCGGCCTCTGTGGGGCGGGCCACGCCCGAGAAGGGCCGGGTGTTGATCTGGAGACGGGGCAAAGCTTTACACAGGATCGGGAGGTCGGTGTCCTGGACCAGCCCATACACCTCTAACGTCTGTAGCTCAGGAAATTTCTCGAAGTCACTGAAACAAGGCCAACGAATTAAGGTTGAGAAATCGTAGAAGGCGCTGTTAAAGCATATTATCGGTGGAGAGATTGTCACTCACGCTAAGGCGGCAGGGTGGAACTGGTAGCAGCGACTTAATGCTAAATGTCTAAGAGACTTCAGCTGCTGGAGGATCGGGAAACTGGAGGTGGTAATCAGAACACTGTCACTGTAACATAAACATACAGACAAGTTATCGCAATGTACAAGCGTCTGTGTGAATTAACACCCGTAACAGCAAACATCTGAATCAACACTTCAGGCCACTTCGGGGCACGATGTGGATGGAACTCCTTACCTTAAATCCAGGTTTACAACGTTAGAACATCTATCCACCAAGTTGGTCAAATCTATTAAAAAAAATAACAAGAAAGAAGCCAATGATAAGTTAATCACAGCATCACCGCCATATTGAAACATATACACGTACACGCAGATGAAAATTAGGCCCTGTTCCCCAAGCTCTGACCTTCCATGGTAAGGTTCTGTCTATAGCCACTGAAGTTGAGCTGGGTGATACTGGGTGGGAAGCTGCCCACAGCAGCCTTCACGTGATCAGCGCTGAAGTCGCACCATGACAAGTTCAACTCGTCAAGCCTTGAGGTAGGAATGGAAAAAGAAAACACAAAGAACGCCTGAATTAATTGACCAATGGTCAGATTACGGTAAATTCTGTTAAATACCATGATTATGTGGCCTTAGACCTGGGACTTTAAACGATTACAACAAGCATCAGAAATTAAGAGAGGGCTCCAGGTTTACCGTGTGCAGGATTTGAGCATCTCGCCAAGCGAGTCGGGACTGAATCCAGAGCAGCCACACAAGTTGAGCCTCACCAGCCCTGTGTTCTGGGACAAGGACCTGCAGAACAGGTAGGACTAATGTTGAAATTGACTGATAACATTAATGTGACATTTCACCAGATATGAACAGACCACTTCTCTTCTTTACTCACAGAAGGCTGTTGTCAGAGAGCTCCAGTCCCTCTAAGCTTATGTTCTCTAGTAGTCGACAACGGGAGAGTATGTCTTCTATAACCGGGGTGGTGACAATGCAGCTGGAGAGGTCCATGTGCTGGACACGCAGGTGTCTGAAACGAGAGGAAACTACATGAGAAGACAACAAATCCATTGTCTGGGTTGACCTTCAACAGTCAGACAAACCGCTGTGTTTTCATTTGTATGAGGTCTAACCGTGTGTGTGTGAAATGGGGATCTCCAATGCAGGTACGCGGACAGCGCAGTGCCAGTACTCCAGCTGTAAGGACCTGCCCAATAGCTTGATCCAGCTGTGCCTTTCCTACCAGGTCCACACTATGCCACAGGGATTCGTCCAACCTGTCAGTCACAATGGGGGGAATACAAGGTTAGGGAAAAAGTTCTGAGTTTTCTTTTGTGGCAAGGTGAGGACTCCTTTAATATGAAGTACAAACTAGTGCCATTTTCCTTTAATGAATGAGACAAATGTTCTGTTGGTAAAAGTGCGATACATAAGATTTTCTAGCAGAAAGGCAGAGTTGAGTTTGCCCAGACTTACGCCAAGCGATGCCAGCGCTTGCAGACCCGGGACATTCTTAGGAGGTCCTGCAGGGAGAGGTGAGCCAGGATCCCTAACAGCAGCTCATCTGGCAAATTGTCCCAGGATAAGCCTGTCATAAAACCAATATCCAACATCAAACAACTTGATAAAAGTAACTTCTAGCTCTTTCAGTATCAATGTCGTTTTACTTACCGTTAAACTCCCTCCTTTTCCTTGGTCGTCTAGCGATCACAAACCCGCTCTCCTCGTTTTCTTTTCCCTTGCAAACCACTTGCTGCTTGTGTGGTGGTGACCACTGCTGAATGAGCTCTTGAGGGGTGTTCTCAATGTCCAACCCTTCTCCAAAATACTGTCTCTTTTTCCGTTTGAGCGAAAGCATGGATCCCTCTAAACTCTCATTCAGGCAGGGTAATTCCTGCAGGGGCCTTGCACAAAAACAGACAATGAGATTCAGACCGTTTGTGTCTAGCATTTGCCGTAACCGGAATGTAACTCTCATGTGCCCTTTAATGTAGGAAAAACAACAATACACAGATTTGATTCCCTTCCTTGCAGTAGTCATTAACATAAATAAAATAACTACAAATGAACCAGCCATGTGAAGTTTGTGGCAATGCCCGCCATAATGTTAGCGGGCAATCCATTTAGTCACTTGCAAAAAACTCGGGGCATGTTAGAGTAAATAAGACTATATAGATATGCATTCAGGAACAATGACAATAACCGAACTAGTTATGCGATTTTCGACCATATAACTAAGTGAATTATTCAATGCAAATGCAATGACTGTGCTGCTAGCCACCTCGTTGTGTGGAGCGCGCGCAGTTTCGATAGCTGTGTAGTCTTCCATGACATTTGGCGTACAATAGAAATAATCCTCGAACTTTAATTTCGCTATCATCATGGTAATTTAAATGGACAGTTATTTTAATTTAACACCAACCTAGAAAGAGACATGGACAATGATGGCTAGGATCGGTTGGAACGATTCGCATGTACAGTACTGATCGCACAGAAATCAACCAGGTTCTCACAACTGCAGAAACATTTTGCATTTTAAACGCACCTTTCGTGATTCATCTCCCCTGGCTTTTGCTGAAACGATTAATACAAAAATCCGTAGTTTAACTCAAAAAAGAAAAAGTAAATAACTTAACGACAAACTTATCCGATACCAAGCGGGACTGTTTAAACCTCCCGCGTGACAGCCCGCCCTCACCTTTGCAGCGCTCTATGATTGGTTCAAACCCGATTAACCACAGGAAGTGACGCAAACTTCCTCAGAGCGAATTACGTTCTCTTATTTTTAGGGACTGATGAAGACGATTAACAACCCGTAACTACATACCACTGGCGCCTCACGCTGTGGAAGTAGGAAATTCATTGTGGAAGTTTAAAAATGTATGCCTGCTTTTCTTTGGCATTTTTTTAGGAGACATTTTTATTGCTACCTAAGTCATTTAATTGTAATTCCAGGAGAAAAAAACTGTTGCAGCATTTCGGTTGTTACAAATGACGCTAAGCTCAATTAATAAATATATTATTATTTAATATGGAATGCAAGGTGCTGAACAGCACCTATATATTTTAGTATGAACTTTGTGCATGAGACAACCAAGACAACTTTTGTCCTGGGGTAGATGGGCGAGATGAAGCAGTGCGGAATTTCTCGCCATTATCACTGTTGATTAAATGGTTCGTTGGCGGACGAACTTACAATGACTGAGTGGTTCTTTTATTTTGCACGGTTTAGTGGTGATCGGTACCAATCCGCTAACCACAGCTACGTTGCTTGAATCTGTCAGTCCATTACACCGAAGATGACGTCGCACGCAATCATTGGATGATGCGTGCGAAGTCTAAGCAGGAGAACGGGACCCCAGTCTACCCATAGTAGGTGGATTCCGCCGGTCCGGTCGGTGTTGAATTATTCTGGAAAGATGGCGGCCAGCATCCGAGGCCGTCCGAGCCGAAGCATTCGGATGCGAGGTGAGGAAACAGATGTCTTCAGTCTGGATAATTGTTTAGCATCTCCCCAAAACACTGTAGTACTTAACAGCAATTGTGCCTGTTAGTTGTTGTCTCCTTACTAATGAAAGTAATTGATAGTTATGCCTGGTTTCCTTTGACAGGTCGGAATGACAGTGGGGAGGAAAATGTACCACTCGATCTTTCCCGAGGTGGGTGAATCAGATTGGGTCTTGGACTGAGCCAGCATCCCAGTATTGATTCGTGGTTAGATACTGAATAGACGAAAATCGTGAAATATGCATACAAAATCGTTGTTCTGACCATTGTTTCCCATTTATTTACTTCTCGCTAACTAGCTATGCTAAATCCGTTAAAAGCTATTGTGTGCTAGTAGAAATTCTTAGCATGAATCATAACAACAACATTGTTTTGATGCGTCAGATTGTTTACAGCGATAACAGTCAAAGAGAATTATAGCTAGCAAGCTACTGCCTTTCTTTGTTTCTAGTTAACTGAGTATTGTTTGTACACATTGATTTTTAACTAGATAGGAATTATGTCCCAGTGTCCCTTCCTTTTTTTAGAATAAGCCATTGCCTTTTATTCGTGTTTAAAACACGAGCACCCAGTACAATTGTACTTGATTGTTATTCAGATGCTAAGGACCTGTATTGCACTGTTTGCTATGACATCATTGTTAATTAGGTAGCTAGGTTTTACTTGAAATAGTGTAGCCAGCTGCTGCTCAAAAAGCGATATCTATTGGCAGACATACCTTTAGTCAAATCTTATAACTATGAATCTCAACCCAAAGTATGTAGGCGGCGGTGTAGTTGAAACATGTTATGAGAATTAATCTGTAGTCATAGACTATTTCTTTGTAATTCATGAACCTCTACTCTAGTAGATGAGTGATAGATTTTTTTGTGTGTGTGTTTTCACAGCATAGCAGGACCCACTGTGAATATGGATGGATTCAAATAACACCCAATGTGAATGTGGATAGATACAAATGAATATCACTGTGAATATGGACAGATACAATAACTCCCACTCTGAATATGGATAGATGCAAATAACTCCCACTCTGAAGTTGGATAGATGCAAATAACCCTCACTCTGAATATGGATAGATACAAATAACTCCCACTCTGAATATGGATAGATACAAATAACTCGCTCTCTGAATATGGATAGTTACAAATAACTCCCACTGTGAATATAGATAGATAAAAATAACTCCCACTCTGAATATGGATAGATACAAATAACTCTCACTGGGAATATGGATAGATTATGATAACTCCCATTGTGAATATGGATCTTGTGTGTAGTTTTATTCATGCCAACATTTCCTGTGCCATTATATACTATTTTATCTGTGGGTGTACCTCTATGTAGGTCAGCCCTGATCCCAAATATGTTTCTGTTTGCAGTTTAGTGGTTTCCGTGGTCCCAATCATCACTCAGACGTCACTACACTCACCTGAACAGTGTGTTCTGTTCCTGGAACATATGGGAGCAGTTGTAACCAGGCGGGGGTGGGGTTCTGTCACTTATTGACCATAATGCTTCATTTCAGATCCTTCAGACAACCTTCGGGAAATTCTTCAGAATGTGGCCAAGCAACAAGGAGTCTCCAACATGCGCAAACTGGGTCACTTGAACAACTTTATAAAGGTTTGTGGTTGGACCACATCTCAGCAGACATTAAGACATGGATTCATTTCTAAAGGTGGTCATAGGTACTGTGATGATGCTGAAATCTGTTTAATTTAATGAGTGGTGATCTTCATGAACATTGCCCTTATTGCTGCAATGCCTGTATCTAAATTTTGGGTCAAATTCGTGTCAAAGTTCATGTAATATTTTATTATTTATTTGTTTGTATCTATTGCAAAATGCTTCTTTTCGTAACAGCTCCTCTGCAGTGCAGGCCACTCTGAGGAGAAGCTTGGTTTTACACATGAAGAGATCATAATTTGGTGAGGAATAAATCTTCCCTAGTGACACATACAGTACCCACTATACCATGATCTGCCATGACAATGAAGTGTTGACTTATTGTCCCCTCATTTGACTGACTTTTCTCCATCTACTTCCCATCCCACCCCTGTTCTAGTCTCCGTTTAGCGTTGTTAAATGAGGCCAAGGAGGTGCGGGCCGCAGGCCTTAGGTCTCTGCGCTACCTGATCAGAGACAGCGTGATTCTCCAGAAGGTTCTCCGGCTCCAGGTGGATTACCTAATAGCCAGGTGAGTGCTGCGCTTACACGTGAACTGTGTTTCCCCAATATCGAGCCCAGTTGCTAATCCTTTTACCGTTGACTCCGTGTGTCTTTCTCCAGGTGCATTGACATCCAGCAGAGCAATGAGGTGGAGAGAACACAGGCTCTCAGGCTTGCGCGAAAGGTGCGACGCTTCCCGCCCTCTCCCTAAATACATTCATTTAATCCGTACTTCATTACTCTGTCTTCAGTAAACATGTCTGTCATGTGACCACCTTGCTGACATGCTAATCGCCCCCCTCTCCGCCCCCTACAGATGATCACCGTCAATGCACTGCTCTTCCCCTCCTCAGTCACCAACTCTCTCATCGCCGTGGGCAACGACGGGCTCCAGGAGCGAGACCGCATGGTGCGCGCCTGCATCGCCATCATCTGCGAGCTCGGTGAGTGGGAGTGCTGGCGCACGCGTCGCCGCCGGCAACGGGCGCGTCGCTGAAGCCTGTGGGGTTCCTTTGTCCCGCAGCTCTGAAGAACCCGGTGGCGGTGGCCCAGAGAGGAGGTCTCAGCACCATTCTGAAGAACGTCATGGACTGTCAGCTGAGCCGCATCAACGAGGCCCTCGTCACTACCATCCTGCACCTCCTGAACCACCCACACACGCGCCAGTACGTGCGCTCGGATGTGGAGCTCGAGGTACTAACTGTACTCACTCTCTCACACACACACACACACACACACACACTAGCACACAAAGGGCAGCATTCATTAACAGGAATTTGATTGTTTCCTCATTGAATGTGTTTGTTTTCCTCTTCATGTTTTTTTTTCGCTAGCAAATCCTGGCCCCTTACACTGACTTCCACTATAGGCACAATGCAGACACTGAAGAGGGGCAGCTCAAGTGAGTGTGGATGCTTGTTTAATATATTTGTGCAGTAGGTATTTCATTATCTCCTATGAAATTTTATAGATTTTCATGGACTTTAACCATGCATTTTAATGTCCACCACAGGGAAGACAGAGAGGCTCGATTCCTGGCCAGTAAAATGTCCATAGTTGCTTCCTTTCGTTCGTGGTCAGGTAAACATCACTCCTTCCTGTTCAGTAATATCTCACTTTGAGTGTTTACATACCCTGATAGCGGTATGTTAGTAGTGATTTGGTACAAACATGTCCCAAACTGACCCTTATGTCTGGGTGTCCATCTCACCACAGGCATCATTAACCTGTGCAAGACAGGCAACTCTGGAATCCAGTCTCTTATTGGCCTGCTCTGTATACCAAATATGGAAGTAAGGGTAAGTGTCAGGTGGACATTGTCAGTAAAAGAGAATGTACTCTCCTGAAGATTACTGCTATGGTTGTGCTCAATAGCACCGGTTACAAAGTCAGTCCTAGTACATTGTGGACTACTCCCTTACGGATAATGAGTTCCCCTCTAGTAATAAATGTGTGATTCATTCTTCATAACAGAATTAAGTTTCTTTTTGACTGTGTAAATCTGGTTCCTTTTATTGTCCCTCAGAAAGGCTTGTTAGAGGTGATGTATGATATCTTCCGTCTCCCCGTGCCAGTGGTGACTGAAGACTTTATTGAAGCACTTATTAGCGTGGGTGGGTAGCGTAACTGTGTATCTTTTTAAGTTAACAATATCCACCGTATGTTCGTATCAAACTCCTGAACCACATGCCATTAGACGCTGAAGCCTATTTGACTTTTACTTTCCGCCTGTAGACCCAAGTCGGTTCCAAGACAGTTGGAGGTTATCCGATGGCTTTGTGGCTTCCGAAGCTAAAGTTATCCTTCCACATCGAGCTCGTTCAAGGTGAGACGTATCAGTGAATTTGAACTCCCCGTCACCCGTTATTGTGTGAAATATTCTCGCAGTGAGTTCTTATTTCTCTGTTTGCCCCCCACAGGCCTGACCTAATGGATAACTACTTGTCTTTAGTCCTTTCTGCTTTCATCAAGAGTGGCCTTCTTGAGGTATTGTAATTGGAGTTTCTTCTGCTGTTATGTCCATGTCGATATTTGCGCCTAAAGATCCCCCACACAAACAACTGTTCCCGGTCGCGTGAAGCTTGTATATCTCTCAATAGGGTCTGGTGGAGGTGATCACAAGCAGTGAGGACAACCTCTCTGTGCCAGCCACCATTCTCCTGGGAGAACTGCTTCACATGGTAACTCGACTCGGTGCTCTCTCCTCACATACCATAATGTGACCAGACCAGATAAGGTTACTTCTGGAAGTCTTAATCATGAATTCACTTTTTAAGGTCCCTAGTTTTATTTAAATGAATGTTTCACTTTTTATGTTGTCATAAATAACTCTCTCCCCCCCAGGCCAACACCATCCTCCCCCAATCCCACAACCACCACCTGCACTGTCTGCCCACACTAATCAACCAGGCCGCCTCATTCGACATCCCCCAGGAGAAGAGACTGTGAGTGACGGCTACTTACCATAGACTTCTGAGTAAATTACATGCGGGGTCCCCATAGACAGATCATTATGAGGTATTCACTCCGAGAAAAGGCTGTGTGAATATATTTACATGGAACTCTAACCCTAATTTAAACAATGCATGTGCTTCAAAAGAGTCCCATGAAGTCCTTTGGAGTTTTGGTCAGTAGTACCTTCTTTTTCAGAAGGGCGAGTGCAGCGGTCAACTACCTGAAGCGCTTCCACGAGAAGAAGAAAAGGGGACCCAAACCCAACAGCCTGTACCTGGACCACATCATCCGCAAATCAAAGGCTTCACACTACTGTAAAGACCAGCACTTTAGACCACAGAGAGATATCTTTGTCATTAAGGTACGTGCGAAAGCGTGGCCATTTGAAGCAACACCAGCTTATTCTAGGGGTGTTTTTAATGCTGTTTAACTATGGCAGGACTCTGAGGATGCTCTGATGACGAACCTGAGGGACAGTCACATCCTGAACCACAAACAGAACCTGGACTGGAACTGGGTCCTCATTGCCGCTATACTAGAGGTTAGAGGACCAGGACTGAAATGATTACAAACTTATTGGTCATATTCTTCTGTGATATTATTTTGTGATATATTTTGGCATATTCATTATTTCCTTACTGGATCATCAGTTAAGATCTTTTAAAATGATGTTGCCTTTTACCAATTTCTAGTGGCCGAATGTTAACCTTCGAAGCAATAAAGATGAACAAATGCACAAGTGAGTACCATTATAACCACTTCTTTAACTTCCTGTTTTACAGTAAAAGGATTATACTTGTGGTGTTTCATCCTTTGTTGTTTTCCTCTGAATAACAGCTTTTCCCTAAGAATATCTGTCAATGAACATCTATATATGTTGTCTTTTGCTATGAGTGAATATTGATAGGATTCTCTGTCAATATCTGATTCTCTTGCTCTAAATCACTTTTGCTATGTGATTCGTATGCTTATAAATCTCCATCAATCTCTATTCATGTCTATGAGTATAGTTACCCCAAAAATGGACAAAACAGCAGGGTCTTTTGATACATCCAAACTCTTTCGGAACAGACGCTAGACTAGTATTATTTTGTTCTCTTTAGCTTTTTATCAGTCACCTCCTAACAACCAGTTTTTAATATTGAGTATTATTATGGGATAAAAACTTGGCTTATGATTAAGTTCATATAATGAGGCTAAAGTTATAGAGCAGGATTTCTTAAACAATGAGTTGGGCTCTCTGTCTAACTCCGGTTTCTTGTTCTGACTCTGGGTTCTGTTTCTGACTCTGGGTTCTATTTCTGACTCTTGGTTCTGTTTCTGTAGGTTTGTCCGCAGGCTGCTCTTCTTCTATAAGCCCAGCAGTAAGTTGTATGCTAGCTTGGATCTGGATCACAGCAAGGCCAGGCAGCTCACTGTGGTGGGATGCCAGTTCATTGAGTTCCTCCTGGAGTCTGAGGAGGTGAGAGGGTTGACTGTGAGGCCAAACTCTAACTACTGACATGAACCGCCAGCAGAAGACAACTACACGACCTAGGCACGACCTTAATGAACTTAATGACACGACCTTAATGAACATTAAACAGAGGTTAAACCAATTCGGACTGAAACAAATACTGATTCAAATACTGAATGACAATTTCTGTGTGTTAGGACGGGCAGGTGTACCTGGAGGACCTGGTGAAGGACATCGTCCAGTGGCTCTCTTCTTCCTCCGGGCTCAAACCCGACCGCACTCTCCAGAGCAAAGGGCTGCTCACCACCCTCAGCCAGCACTACTTCCTGTTTGTGGGGACCCTCTCCTCACACCCTCACGGCGTCAAGATGCTAGAGAAGTGCAGTGTCTTTCAGTGGTCAGTTTCAAATGTCAGTCATGCTATGTTTCCGAACGTTTTTTTTCTGTATGGAAGATCCCTAATTCTTACGATGTAGCGGTTAATGTCTTTCTACGCCGCTGCAGATAGAGGATCCTTCTTCCTTTGTTGTCTTTGTATCTTGATCTGTACTCGTCGTTGTGTGGGAATGTACTGAATATGGTGTGTGACTCTGTCCTGTGCTCTCTTACTAGCTTGTTGAACATATCTACCTTGAAGAACCAGGACCAGCTGCTGAAGCTCACGGTGTCCACACTAGACTACAGCCGCGACGGACTGTCCAGGGTCATCCTGTCCAAGATCCTTACGGCTGCCACTGATGTAA
This sequence comes from Esox niger, assembly GCA_016801105.1. Classification (NCBI taxonomy): domain Eukaryota; kingdom Metazoa; phylum Chordata; class Actinopteri; order Esociformes; family Esocidae; genus Esox; species Esox niger. Next base: position 76,110 of record JACXGJ010001252.1, read on the forward strand.
GAAAACCACCACTAACGCTGAGAGAGCCAATTAAATTTACACCAGCTTCGAAAATTCTTGGTATAACAAAGGCATTCTTTTTTTGTTTAATTTGCACCAATTGCTTGTCATGCTATAAAAGGAGCATCATTATTTAGTTTCAATGACAAACTTCTGTAGCCTGTCCTCTTCTACCCTCTATCGGTGTACGACAGAACTGCAGGCTGTATGCCACCAAACACCTGCGGGTGCTGCTGCGTGCCAACGTGGAGTTCTTCAGTAACTGGGGCATGGAGCTTCTGGTCACCCAGCTCCACGACCGCAACAAGACCATTTCCATGGAGGCTCTGGACATACTGGACGAGGCCTGTGAGGACAAGGTGACCAATGAGGGACCTGGGTGTCTGTTGTGGTTCTCTGTGTCTGGTTATGCAACACGTTATCTGGCCACCAATCTGGCACTTCCTGGTCCACGCCTCTCCTTAGCTCGTTTTGAGGGAGATATGAATCATACAAAACAGTTACGAAGTAACCATTTAAGACATTTAATCGTACTTTCTCTTGCATTCTATTCCTGACCATTGAATATTCTCCCATTGGTGAGATGATGATGATGATGATGATGATGATGATGATGATGGTTTAATTGATGGATAACTGGGCTCTGCTGTATCATCTGTCCTTTAGTTTAGTCCGGTAGTTTCCGTCTCCAGTAGTGTGTTAGTTGAGTATTCCCTCTGTGCTTGATGTCCCCCAGGCCAATCTCCATGCACTGATCCAGATGAAGCCAGCCCTCACTCACCTGGGGGACAAGGGTGTCCTACTTCTGTTACGGTAAGCTGCGGACGGGTCGCTGAGCTTCGGGTCCCTGCCTGTTCCGTCTCCTAGTCTGTAACCTCTACGAGTCTCATCCCCAGGTTTTTGTCCATTCCAAAGGGCTTCTCCTACCTCAATGAGAGGGGCTACGTCACCAAACAGCTTGAGAAATGGCAGAAGGTGAATTAATGCTCTAACGAACAACGTCATATCAGATTTTTCATGAGAGCATTGAAAGCGGTGGTTGTTTGCGGGGATTATATCCATGAATGTGTCGTAGGAGTACTACCTGAAGTATGTTTATATCAATGAATGTGTCGTAGGAGTACAACCTGAAGTATGTTTATATCAGTAAATGTGTCGTAGGAGTACAACCTGAAGTATGTTTATCAGTGAATGTGTCGTAGGAGTACAACTTGAAGTATGTTTATCAGTGAATGTGTCGTAGGAGTACAACCTGAAGTATGTTTATATCAGTGAATGTGTCGTAGGAGTACAACCTGAAGTATGTTTATATCAGTGAATGTGTCGTAGGAGTACAACCTGAAGTATGTTTATATCCGTGAATGTGTCGTAGGAGTACAACCTGAAGTATGTGGACATGATTGAGGAACAGCTGAATGAAGCTCTCACCACGTACCGTAAGCCCGTCGACGGAGACAACTACGTACGCCGGAGCAACCAACGGCTACAGAGGCCAAATGTTTACCTCCCTGTGCACCTCTACGGTCAGCTGGTCCATGACAAGACGGGCTGCCATCTGCTGGAAGTCCAGGTAACTGCACTGCAATCGACCGCTACTAACCAGAGTCAAATAGCAACCTGGTGTCACAGGTTTGTACTTACGTTTGTCTCATTTTCTCTTTCCCTGCAGAACGTGGTTCCTGAGCTCAGCTACACTGTTCGCTCCCCGATGCTTGACAAGTGGGAAGGCATCAAACAGCTGAAAGCAGCGCTTTGGGCCTTGGTCTGTAGAGCATGGCGCTCATCAACAATACGTGCCAAACTTTTATATGAATTGCATAATCCTTCCCCCTTATTAACACGACTGCTAATGTTTTCAAACACACCGTTCCCAGGGTAACATAGGGTCGTCAAATTGGGGCTTGAATCTCCTGCAGGAGGAGGGGGTGATCCCGGACATAGTGCTTCTGGCACAGAACTGCGAGGTTCTCTCCATCAGGGGGTGAGACGCGATCATGTTAAAGTGTCATATTCCAGGTGTCCTCAGGACATTACGACCCTCTGTAAACACTGTTTCGCTGTCTCCGTGCAGGACCTGCCTGTATGTGTTGGGGCTGATCTCCAAGACACGTCAGGGCTGTGACTCGCTGAAGCAGCACGGCTGGGACTCGGTAAGACACAGCCGGCGGACACTCTGGCCCGTCGTCCCGGATGATGTGGAGCCACAGCCCAACCCCCCCAGCCTGCTGTCGTCCGTCCCATCCACCCTCAGCCTGGCCTCCGACTCCACCAGCTCCAGACACAACAGCGAGAGTGAATCCACCCAGCCCAGTAAGGTTCCTCGTCCAGACGGTATTCATGGGGCAGTATCACGTACATCACAGTGTTATAACGAACGTATTTCCCCCTGCACTTCCCAGGTATGTACATCATGGATAACGAGAAGCTGGAGAACTGTGACCTGTCCGACGACCCACCGATGTACATGAGGCCAAAGTACAAGGACCGGAGTCCCTTCACCCTGCTGGCCTCCAGCCGCTTCCGCACGCGCCTCCTCCACTCGCTGTCACTGTCCGGGAAGAAGCTCCGCAACACCAGCGACCTGAAGGGAAACGTCAGGGGCCACGGCGGGGAGGGGGACGCCAAGCGGGGCCGCAAACGCACCGTCACCGAACCCAGCTACACCTTTGGTTCATCGGACATCTTCCCGATCTACAACGACTGCAGTCTTTCCAAAAGCCCCTCTGTCAATCTGGAAACATCCTTCGCGGGCGTCAAGGCCTCCGGGAACCGGGGGAGCGCCCCAAGCATCGGGGAGGGGAGAGGGCCCGGCCGGTCGGCAGGGGTTGGCTGGTCGGGGGTAGGGGAGAACCAGAGGGAGCGCCTGGCCGGGGATGGGCCGTCTGGGGTTGGCGGCGGGGCCCCGTTTAAATCACGCAGCCAGAGTTTCAACACGGACACAACCACCAGCGGCATCAGCTCCATGAGCTCCAGCCCCTCCCGCGAGACCCTGCCGTCCACCACCGACACGGAGCGCGTCAGCCTCGCCAGTGCGGTCAGCGCCCAGACCGTCCAGATGCTGAACTCCGTCACCCCGCTGCCCCACGCCGCCCAGCCGCCCCCCTTGTCCAAGTCCGGCTCGCCCTTCCTGGTTCCACCGGGCTCCTCCCACACGCTCCCGCGCCGCGCACAATCCCTCAAGTTGCCCTCGCTGACCGCCCTGAGCGGCCTGACGGACTGTGGCCTCATGTACTCCAACTCCCGCGACGCGCTGGGCTACGCCACTCTGAAGTACACAGGTTCCCGGGAGGCGTACGCCAGCCAGCGCGATGCCCTAGGGTACGCCACCCTGAAAAGACTTCAGCAGCAGAGGATCCACTCGTCCATGTCGCACAGCGAGGCCCTGGCCTCACCAGCCAAAGACGTGCTTTTTGCAGACACCATCACCATGAAGACAGGGAGCCTGGACTCCAGACTAACCCCGCGAAGGTAACACACAAATGCATGCATGCATGCATACATACACACATGCGCGCGTTTGCACGCACACACACACAAACACAAACACACACACGTTTTTAGCACTACTCATGTTTTTTTTTTTAATCAAAACACTCAAACTTTCTTTTTCCGCCCACACACATAGATACACACATAGATACACACATAGACACACACATAGACACACACAGGCACATGTTTTTATCACTGCTCATGAGGTATAAAGAAAAATGTTTTTTTACCACAACACTTTCAATCTTTCTTTTTCCACACACACCCACACGCATACATTATCTTAAGACCTCTTCCTAGAAACTTACATGATTACATGATTTATCAGGGACTGTTTATTAGGGCCTCATCATTTGTTTATGACAGGATGAACTGAGTTTAACGTTCTTCCAGAACTGAATGTTGCAATGAGGTTCTTGAGAATATTGCTGAAATATTGTCTGTGCAATGCTTTTCATTTTTAGACATTGTCAAATATTTTCAGTCTGTCCTCCGGGTTATGTTCTTGTTTGATGATACCCAGTATGTTCTACTCTCCACCAATATTGCACCTGCACTAAGTGGTTCAGTTGTTCCAGGCCCGATGTCAGAGCAGCACAGTAAATCTTGTTTTTTAAATGCGTCCCAGTCTTTAAGTCATTTATGTTACATTTGTAACAGAGAATGGCTGGCTGCAGTCACTAATCTGGGCGAGAAAATGCAAACGCTTACATTACATCTACTATTGCCTGAGGGGAGAGCAAGAAATAAAGCACTGGAAATATCTATAGAGGATCTAAACGTGATAGTATAGAAAGACTGGTAACAGCATAGGTTTTTGTGTTCCTGTAGAAGGTCTGGGCTTACCAGGCATTTTAAAACATGCACAGTGTTTGCACTGAGATTTTACATCCTTTGATATCGAACAGATGTGCAATGGGATGCCGTCAGTGGGATGGTACTCCCGGACACAGTGCTTGCCATGTGCAGATGCAGCGTAATCGAGTGCACTTGGATGAGACGGTAGCAACTCGGTTCTCAAGCCAGCCAGGCATGGAGCCATTGCCTGTAATAAAAATCAACCCGATATGTGTTGAAGGAGATCAATATGTTGAACCTGTTTCAGCAGCTACCATTGGCTTAAAGATCCTCATTCCAAACAAAACCACCGAAAAAATTATCGCAAAAAGCACTGAGGTGAAACAGTGTGACACTGCTATCTTCATCCGTGAGGTCCACCCTCTGGATCGGATGGGCTTGATACTGCGTGTACATAGACTTTATGTGTTACAAAATGACTTGATTGCAGTGAAATAAATTCATAATATACAATAAAAAATGATTTAAACACCAAGCAACAGTGTTTACATTTGGAGAAGTGAGTGTTGTTTGACCAAGAGTTTAGATGCCAACATGAACTGGTCAGACTAGATCTCACAAAAACTGATCTGTTTTTTGCGTAGCCAATAGTCAATGGAGTTTTTTACACTTCACTCACAATGCTGAAGTTAAAGATGCTCTGTTGATAGGTCTTTGTTGGATTGAAGACATTTTGTGTTATTCCTCTGGTTCACTTTAGTGGACTTCTTCATTAGATTAGATTAGATTCAACTTTGTCATTGTACAGAATGACTACAGTAGAACTAACCAGAAGTGCAAATAGAAGAGGGCAGGGAATGTACAAGTATTAGGTTAAGTGTGTGTTTCAAGTGGAATGTATAGATAAGCACTGATGGCAAATCCAGTGCAAATGGCAAAGAAGGCAAATATCGGAGGGCAGAAAATGTACATATATTATGTACATGTTTGTACAAGTGGGAAATGAATAGTTGGGCGATAAGGCAAGTACAAATGGCAATTCTGACTTGTGCAATCGAGCAAGTTCGATGTGTAAGGTAGTATGTGAAACGGAAATGCGGGGATAGCAGCCATGAATGCACATTTCCTTTGCATACTGTGCTCCACTAATAGTAAGTCTATTTACTATTAGTGTCAGAGTATCAGTCTACTTTCTCTGCCTGAACGAGAGGTCAAAATAATAATATGCCTATCTAAGCACTCAAGGTCACCTTACAAGACATAAATCACGAACAAAACATTACTAAAAGCAGATGAATCGTGATGATGAACATTGCAATAAGCAGATGAATAGTGATCATGTTAGATATGCCAGTGTGAAAAGATGATTTTTCAGACGGGTTTTGAAAATGGAAAGCAGATTAATGTTACGGGCGTCTGGTGGAAGGGGATTCCAGAGGCGAAGGGCAGAGCGACTGATGGCTGTACACCCCATAGTGGTCAATAGGATTGCAGGACACAGTGCTTGCCAGGTACAACTGGAGTGTATTTGAGGTGTGGCCATTCTGTTATCCAGCAAAAGCCACTACTGCATACAGGGAAGGTTGCTATATGATCGTAAAAGAAGGATCCACTTTACCCAGATCCACGTAACCTAAATATCTATGACCCAGACATGGATAATCCCAACTTTTATAGAAAAGCCTCGGAATCAGATATCTCTCCGACTAATCTCGTCGTTGAACCGTGTGCCGCTCCAGTATTTTTGTTAACCCTCCTCCTACTTCTAACTCTAGAGAATTCTTAAATGCTTACTCGAAAAATCGATTTGTGTAGTGTGTCTCTAAACCCATAAACAAACACTTCTCAGTTCCTTGTCTGTAATGTTTTCCCACAAATTGACTGTTTTCTGCTCAATGCCAATTACTCCCCTGCTCCTGTAATGAAAAGAACCATGACCTGGTAGTCTCAGAACCCTGTCCATTTGCTGTGTCCCGAAGCCTCTGGGACAATGAGGATGTTTAACCCTCAGCACTTAAGGGAACTGGTGTTTGGTAAATACTTGAAAGCCAAATCACACTTTACCCTACTGACAGAACAGAGACTTCCCCATCTTTACTGTGGGCAGCACTTATAGCTGGTCTAAGGGACTGCACTCTTGTATTTAAAAAGAAACAAAGGCAACGCTTCTAACATTACAAAGAGAAAATAACTTACTAAACACGATGCAGGCCCTTCTGCTAAGGACATGGAGGATTCCTTTTATATATGAGTCTATGAAAGAGCCTGTTATTCCAGTCATCCATCAGAAGGGTTGAGATCTGGAAGAGGTTCATACACGCTGATTATTCCCTTCAACACAAACCAAAAGATAGTGTCAAATTATTATGCTGGCAAGCTTTATGCTATGGTGGGAAAACCCGAGCCTCTTCACTCAACTACTCATGAGCTGAACAGAAATCCTGTCTCCCAGTTGGACTTGTGTGGCTGGGAGCTGGGGGTAATGAGACACCTTTCTGTTCTTTGGGTGTTCTTTGTTCATGTTTCTTTCCTTCTTTAAGCAAAAAATAAATGCCTATTGTTTGTTTGGTTAGAATTCCTGTTTGTTCTGCAACAAACATGTGAAAGGTAAATGTTTCCACATGACAGTTAAAACAGGCTCTTAAATAAAGCTTGGAGATTCAACTATAAGTTAAATTAAATGTTTAATTGAACATACAATTACATCAACAGTCAATGTTCTCATCTGATGACGCATCTCCCCATTTAGTAATGAAGTGCATCTTAAGCTTTCATCCAGTGGAATTAACATGCTGTTTCTGATGGTCCCTGTTTTAGTAGGTGTTCAGTAAAGAGGTTTGGCTGTTTGTGCCACGGTGGGCCGGCTGGGTCAAGGTGCAGGCCAGTCAGAGCTTTCCTCCCACGGTGGGTGAACAAACCAACAGGCTCCTGCTCACCCCACTCTCCTCTATCTGAACCCGTACAGGCGCTGTTGCAACTTCCCATCATCCTCGTCCACCCTCGGCATGAACTCAGTTTTATCCCTCTAGGGTTAAAAGATTCCGGTAATTTTTCCAAGCCAGGATTTCTGGAAAACCTGTGATTTTGGGGAAAGCTACTGAAATGTTGCAACCTTTGCTTCCATTGTGGTGATGTATTCAATGTGACTCACCTGTAATTTATGCCTCATAATCCACTAATGTACAGTGCTTGAGGACTAACCTGTCATGTCCCTGGTTCATGTCCCAGAGAGTGTCTAACCGGCTACTGATTAGTGTGTGAAAAGTCAAGTCGGAACTGCTGGGTGGTGCAGTGGCATATTTACTGTCTAGCAGTATGACTGTGTCATGGCCGGGTTCACAAATCCACAACATGTCTGCCAAATCTGCCCGCTGACTGAGGTAGATGAGCGAAACATCTGACAGGACTGCCTTGTCACGTAGCACTCTGGCAACTCTTTAAGGTAGACCGGGCACCTGCAAAGCTCAACTGTGGTTGTATGTTCGTGAATGTGTTCCTCTCAAGCATGGGTGTGCCAGCAAAACCCTCCTGATAAGGAAGCAATGCTTGGCGAGATGTTCTTGTAGGATAAATGTTTATCTTTGACTATCCAGCACTTTTTGTAAAGGGTTGTGCGCTGACTCAATGCCATTATCACAAGTAAGTCATCATGAAATTGGGAGAAGAGGCAATACAAACATATCAGTCTTCCTTTCCTCTCCTAATCCCTCTATCCCTCCCCATGACACAGTCTGTGCTGTCCTAATTGCTGCACCTCTGTTTCCAGGTTCTTGAAGGCTCTGAGTTTTGCTTCACTGGATAAGGAGGATCTGTTGAGCCCCATCAGCCAGAGCACCCTGCAGCGCTCCTCTTCGGTGAGGTCCATGGTGTCCAGTGCTGCCTACGGCAGCTCTGATGACTTCATCGGGCTAGCATTGCCTGTGGATATCAACAACATGTTCCAGGTACTCCTTACCACTGGCTTCTTCCTCTGAGCTCAGTGGCTTAGGGTGCTCTCCTTATCTAACCTGAGACATGAAGTCAGCCTCTCATTGCTTAAATTTAGTTCATCTTGGTATGGACCCTTTTTTTCTCGTGAATTAGAATGTTTCTGCAAACTTCTACCAAAATGTTTGGGTAAATCTGTATTATTCATACTGGACTGTTGGTATTTTTTACCCTAGCTAAAAGAAACACCCTATTTCCAGAAGAGGACCAGCCCACCCTCTGATGACAAGTCAGAGAAGTTTTTTTCTGGAGACTCTGACGGTAAGATGCACAAACTCACACAATCGAGAGGAATGCTAATGTATAATTGCTACCACAACTAATAATAGAATTACCTGTGCTTGTGCCCTTATTTTCTGCAGGCCCGAGCCCTCACTCCCGACATGCAGTGCTTCGCTCCCAGCTCAGTATCACTGAGCTGATGGGGGTGAGCCGGACGGAGCAGCTGCTGGGCTCAGAAGAGACAGGTCTCCAAGAACACAATGACGATAACTGCCTCTACTGCACTGGGCTCTCTGTACTCGGCTTCACAGCTTCCACTAGCAACCCAGGTCAGTGGCAGATGTCCTCTTTCTTCCCTATGCATCATGTATCTGTAGTCAGCAACCGTTAAAGAACTAATTTGAATTCACCTTTCTCCCTCAGACTTGACTGAGGACCCCCCTTTCTCACAGTGGTGCAGTCCGCCTGTGCCAAACCACCTGGATGTCATGGGCCAAACCAAACTTTCAGGAGTGTCCGGTTGCAGTGACGCCGTGTCCCAGGGCTCACCGGGAAGCACTCGCAGCACTGAACTGGTTTTGGGTAAATGTTGAAGATTTGTCTCATTCAATGTTTTTCAAAGGTGTTTTCTGTAGTTGTTTTGAAAGAAGGGACTAAACTGCATGGTAATCTCTCCTCGTCAGGAGTGAAGTCCATCCCAGAGGATGCTCCCGCTGGCAGGGTTATCCTCAGGAAGGAGGTCCTGCGTCTGGTGGTAAACCTCAGCTCTTCTGTGGGGGCCAAAGGACACGAGACAAATCTGCTAACGTAAGAAATTCCCACATTTGTATTATTCAGTCCACAAATCAGGGGCCCGTATTCACAAAACATCTTAAGGCTGAAAGTAGCTCTTAACTTGCTGATTTAGGAGTGTTAGATTCTGTCCACTTTTGATCCATGAACAAAATGAATGCAACTGGTAGTCAGGGGAGATCCATCTTTATTCAGCATCCAAGAGTCCTAGATGTTGGTTTTCCATAGTTAACAGTCTTTTATGCCAGGACACATAGGATGTGGTCAGTGGTCATAGCTAACCATTACACAGTAAATTATCCTCCAGCACATCCCCTCCAGTATCTGTCTGTCTTCCAATCACATACGTGTATTCTATATCCTAACCTTACATGGCCTGGTTGTGTCCCCTCTTGAGTTCCTGGCTCCACACGCCTGTCAGGTTGTGTGGACCCCTCAATATTGGATACCAACTGTCTGTGATACGGTACCTTATATAGCTCAAGATAACAAAGTACAACTCCACTAATGGTCCTTTTCCACTGCATGGTATCAGCTCGACTCTACTCGCCTCGCCTCTACACGCTTTGGGAGCTTTTCCACTGCATGGTATCAGCCCGACTCTACTCGCCTCGCCTCTACACGCTTTGGGAGCTTTTCCACTGCATGGTATCAGCCCGACTCTACTCGCCTCGCCTCTACACGCTTTGGGAGCTTTTCCACTGCATGGTATCAGCCTGACTCGACTTGGCTTGACTCGGCTCGCCTTTTTTACATTTCCACTGGCCATAAGTTGGGATAGTATCTGGTACCAGATACTTTTTTAGTACCTGCTTCGTCTAGGTTCCAAGCAAGCTGAGGCCATACCAAAAGGTGACCTGAAAACACAGGAGACTTCTGATTGGACAAGAGTGACTGAAAGTGTGCAGCAAAGCAAAACAAGTTGTTCTGTTGTTAGCGCTCTCTGTTGAGAACTGCGCATCATTGCAGGTCTGTCCCAGGAATCCTTGCATTGAAATTGGTTCATTTCAGTGCCAGTGCATAGGACCAGACTCGTAATTTTAAGCGATCGTATTTACCCAAAACTCTTCTCAGTTTGGACCTATGCACTGGTGTTGAAATCAGTTTGTTATCCCCGTGAGAGACCAACAAAGTTGCGTTGTTTTTGTAGCATACAACGGGACCTTATCTTTTTCTTCCTGGGTTTTTCTAGGCTATCTGACATGCATTGCACTGGTCAAAGTAGTAATGTCAAGCCAAACATAAGCAGTCCACAAAGCTTTCTAACAAGTTTTGCAGTCTGCAATGTATTAAGACCAAAGATGCTGCGCACGCTTGCTTCCTCGCTACTACCCGTTTAAACGCTGCCTTGAGTCAGTTGGCGTGGTATTATAGCCAGCAATTATTTATACCTTTTAATCGAATTGGAGGGGTTATGTAGGGTGTTTTAAATGTGTTGTTGTTGAGTTGTTAGGAGTATTCGCTTACGTCTAACAGAACATTGCAGTTATGTCATTTATACTGCAGTGCGATAACTGCAGTATATTTTACATTTTCGCTGTTTTTTAAACAGGGTCTGTGACCATGTTATGCAGGTGTAGTTTACTTTTGATTTGTACGTTTAAAGCATGTACATTTAAAATCATTCCATTTTCTCACGATGTTCGCCAATTACAAAGAAACTAAACCAACTTTATGGCCTTAACTCGACCACCAGTTGGTGGCGGGACCAAAATTGCATATTATTGCACAACATATCTTGACTACTCAGTATATCATTTTTGGTTTTATATTTAATCAGTGACACTCAGCCTACATTTTAATTTTAACATCTTTTTTCAATGTGGCAAATGGACACATACTTCTACACTATGATGAATTCACTGACAGAGATTGTTCAATTCTGACAGTTTCTCTTAGTTTAAGGCTTGTTGAGTTGATCTTAGCAGCTTTGTTAATAGGTTTTAAGAGGAAACTCTTAGCTTGGAACGTATAGTGCTGTTTAGGAGTCCTAGATATGTAAGGTAAGATAAAATGTTTTGTGAATTTGGCCCCTGATGTATTAGGAAAAAGGGTCATGGAATGTTTTACAGTCTCTTTGAGGCCAATTAGGAGTACAAATAACACTTATTTCTCCACTCCAGACTGGCTATGAAATCTGTTGCTTTACCTCGCTAGCTGCTTGATCTTTGACATGTATAGTCCTTCAGTTTGAAGGCTAGTGATGATATTTGAGAAGTCTTTGTACAATGGGCAGTGACTCTCCTATTCTAGTCCAGACGTGAGAGGACATGTGTGCAGATCACTTCCTGCTATGCTTCATGTGTGGGGTAAGGTTTTCCTCCACTCTTGGATTTCCTAGCCACTGAAGTTCATCACTATTGTTGTTTGCTCCCTGGGGTTTAAGGCCGGGTGTTTTGTGAAAGCACTTTGTGACAACTGCTGATGTAAAAAGGGCTTTATAAAATAAATTTGATTGATTGATTGATATTGTAGAGTATGATCCTGCCGAGAGAGAGTCAAAACCTTAATGTTTCAGGGGGGTGTCGTCCAAGGTCACGACAAGTTACTTTGTGTTCTGGGCGAGGTGCACTGGGGTCTCGGAGAGGACATGCTTTCCTCCCAGAGGAAGAGCAACCCCGCTGAGGTACACTTGACATGGTGGGCAACAATCCAAGCAGAGGTGTCGGCCTTGTACACAGAAGGAGCCTTATCACCTGAGTGTCAAGGGTGGAATGGGGACAAATAGTTGAGTGTCATCCATGCTGCAATTCTAAGAGAGAACATTCAAGGACATGACAGAGCCACTTGACTTGGTGTGTATAGGGCCCTATGAATTCCACGTTGCGGAGAACGCGTCCGAAATCACGGAATCCAGGCATAAACATATATATATATAGTTACTACCCTAGTATTGGTATACTATTGACTCTTGAGATTTAAAACAATTCCCACCCCTGTTTATCACCACTTAGTGCAGCAAGAGTCCTCCTGTTACACTAAGAACATTCTCAGGCTTAACATGACAGGCTGATAGCATAACAACTTGTCAGTGTAGGCCTGGTTATGTAGCGGTCAAATTAACAGCCAACCTCCGGGGTGACCCCCTATATGTGGTATTATTCCACAACAACAGGCGGTATAGAGATACAGAGAACATGTCATTGTCATCAAAAACATTAAAGCAATTTTTCCTATAATAAATTCAAGCCATTTAGCAAACGCCCCTCTTAAAATGTTAGTGAATGTCAGCTGCCGGAGGAAGACAGTATCAGCTGTCACACTTTAATGACTAGTAGATTGACAAGTCTATTCTTGTAGGAACGGAGCAACTATTCAAAAACATACTCAAAGCGATATTCTTATCACCTTGTGCTGTCTTACCAGGATCAAGGAGAAGTTCCCCTATGCCTTTGATGATATCTGTCTGTACTCTGAGGTGTCCTACCTGCTGGCCAACTGCAAGTTCCGTTTGTCTGCCCGCCGTTTCATCCAGGAGCTCTTCCAGGACGTGCCATTCAATCCGGTAAACACACACATTCATTAATACAAGTCACTGCTCGTTGCCTGTTCTTCCATTGACTTCTTTCTTTCCCTCAGATGTATGGAGAGGCTGAGGGCATTCTGTCCATGCCTCCGAAGAATGGACCGGCTATCCCTCCCACTGAACCCTGAGTACCCCTTACTGATTGTCACCTTTATCCACAGCTGAAATCCCTGAATCCAACTCTTGAAGCTATAGTCATCCCCCAACCCACTGAAGCTTTAGTCGTCCCCCAACCCACTGAAGCTTTAGTTATCCCCCAACCCACTGAAGCTTTAGTTATCCCCCAACCCACTGAAGCTTTAGTCGTCCCCCAACCCACTGAAGCTTTAGTTATCCCCCAACCCACTGAAGCTTTAGTTATCCCCCAACCCACTGAAGCTTTAGTTATCCCCCAACCCACTGAAGCTTT
>JACXGJ010001253.1:0-14215 GCA_016801105.1 Esox niger
ACCTACTTATGTTGAATGTTTGTGCACGTAGTGGTGGTTTATTTTGGTTAGCAGCCGAAGGCTACACAACCCGGTCATTGTCTGTTTTGAGTTTGTTTCCTTTGTTACTTTGTTCATCCTTCATTAAAAAACATGGATAACTACCTACATTCCGTCTCTGCGCCCGTGTCCTTCCATCAATTCTACCAGATTCTTGACACCGCGTGTGATCATTTACCTTTGACGGAGCGATTCTGAGGTGGAGGTTAATTACCTGGGGCTGACCTCTTATCACAGCTGACAGCAACCAGCTCATTAATTCTAACCTCACCCATAGCAGACAAAACAACCTTCTCTCCCTGGGTGAGATAACCGTAAGGGTAATTCAAGTCAGCCAATTAAATATCAGCGTTGTCTGACTAAACGTCAGATCGGAGAGATCCTATTTGACAAAGGCCGGCGTAGTATAACAGACTGTTTCCGTAGCTATCACTTTCAAAGATCATATTAACCACAAGACACTGCTATTATTACACTCATCTGCCAAAGAGATGTAAAAACAACATCGCAAGAAACCTTTTGAGGTAATAATGGTCAAAACAAACGTTAGATATTTCAGGGATTCTAAAATGCAGTTCCACAGACAAGCACTGGAGCATTCTGTGGCATAACGCTCATAAAAAGTCCCATTGATTGCATTGACACTTCATATATCAGATGTGAGTCAAGCACCAGCCATTGTCCATAATGTACTGTAGAGGTTGGTACATACAAACATCACGCCAACAAGTTTGACTCAAACATGTGAGAGGTTTGAGCGATTAGCAATTATGACCGCTTCAATTAAAAGTATATTGTGACTTTTAGAAAAACTGTCGTAGGTTTCCCCCAATGACACTCTGTAGAAAAGGTAGAAATGGACAGTGGCAAAATTGCTTTTCAAAGCAAAGCATGTCTTCTTTTCTAAAGAAATGTATATGATCATCTTCATTGACATTTTCATCAACATCCAAATGCCATTCTGGTGCATGGGACTCACTAAAAACATAGACAAAAATGTTCCAATTTGGTTTACCTACTTTCACTCATTTAAAATGTGTTTATTAACATTAAGAGAATAGCCTAAAGAACCTTTTCTTTATCAAATAATTGTTTCCAATAGCCCCAATACTGTATGTCCTCAAAAAGAGAATAAAAACTGCTTCATGGACCAAGTTTTGGCGCTTTTAAAAATCAATTTTGTGGTTGGGTGGTAGAAATTGTATTACAAATTGTGTTAATGGTATTTTCTTTTGTGCACACAGTCCCCAGAGGAAGAGGCCAATACTTTGCCAGTCACGGGCACAAGCAAGTTAAGAAATTCTGTAATTTTATGCATGATTAATAAAAGACAAGCCTTGCTCTATAATTGCAATGTCATTGTTACATAGTTGAAAATTACAGCACACTGTAAAAAAGTGTGTTTAAAAGGTGTTTAAAAAAAGTAGTATTTACAATCATGTAAAAAAGTACCCCCCCCAATGGAAAATTTGCTTTTGTTATATTTTGTCATTTGTTAAATTAGGGTTAGATAATCTGTCAGTAGTGTTGAAATTATGATTCCATGTCAATTTGCGGAAATGTTTACATTCTTCTTTGTTCCTGGACAATGTAAGCCTGTAATTGAACCCACAAACGCTGATGCTGATGATACCAAACTAGTCTAACCAGTTTTATTGCTTCTATAATCAGCATAACAGTTTTTGCTGTGCTAACATAATCGCAAAAGGGTTTTTTCTTATGCTCTATTAGCTTTTTAAAATAATAAACCTGGATAAGCAAACACAATGTGCCACTGGAACACAGGAGTGATAGTTGCTGATAACAGGCCTCGGTACGCCTTTGTTACACATTCCATTGAACATTTTCCGTTTCAAGGTACAATAGTCATTTACAACATTAACACTAATGTCTATACAGTATTTCTGATATATTTAATGTTATTTTAATGGATAAAAAATGCTTTCTAAATCAAGGACATTTCCAAGTGACCTTAGATATTGAACATTAGTATGTGTGTGTGTGTGTGTGTGTGTGTGTGTGTGTGTGCGTGTATTTATTTCAACATATGGATGTGTAACATGAATAGAAACACTAATGACAGTCATTTCTTATAATTGTGTATCAGTCTCTCTATTTTGTCCACCCTTTACATTAGTGAGTCATATTAGTTTTATTTTGCATGCATGGCTCACTTCAAGTCCTAGGATTGAGATCTAGGCTTTGAATCACCATGACGTAACTATTCCATTGTAGCACTGCTTGTGTGCTTGGGATCATTGTTATCTGGCAAGACCCATGTTGGGTTCAGCTTCAGCATTTTGAAAGATAGCCTCAAAAAGATTACAATCAAACTCCAACTTCCACTCATCTGTTCAGAGCACATTGTTTAAGTCGTTTATGTCTTTACCCAGGTGTTGTCTGGCAACATCAGGCGTGTTTTGATTTTATTTCCAGATTGCAGAGGCTTCTTCCTTCCCGACCTCCCATACAGGCCATTTTTGTGCAAGCTTTTTCTGACTGTTGAGTCATGAACTTCAACATTGACTGTGGCAAGAGAAGGTTATAGACCCCTTTATGTTACCCTGGGGTCCTTAGTGACTTCTATGAGCATATTGTGATCTGCTCTGGGGCTGGGTTTGACAGAGCAACCTTTCCTAAGTAGATTGCCAGTGGGCTGGAATAGTGGAATGATGGACTTGTATATCAACCCAGACTCATAGCATCAATACATAGAGGTCTGGAAAAAATTAAGAGACCACAGCAAAATGATAAGATTCTCGGGTTTTACTATTTATAGGTATGTGTTTGATGAAAATGAAATGTTTTTTTTTTATATAAAGAAATAACCACATTACTCCCAAATTCCAAATAAAAATATTGTCATTTATTTATTTGTAGAAAATAACAACTGGTTTAAATAACCTAAAAAAGATACATTGTTTTCAGACCTAAAATAATGCAAAGAAAATGTATTAATATTTTTCAACAATAAAATACTAATGTTTTAAGAGTTGAGAAATCCATATTCGGTGGAATAACCCTGATTTTTCATCACATCATCCATCTTCCTCTTTAATAAAATTCCAGAGGTTTTCAATAGGGTTCAGGTCTGAAGATTGGGCTGGCCATGACAGGGTCTTGATCTGGTGGTCCTCCATCCTCACCTTGATCTGGGGATCATTGTCAGAGCAGAAGGTTGTTCCAGAATAACCTTGTACTTGGCTTGATTCATGCATCCATCACAAGACAAATCTGCCCGAATCCAGCCATAGTCAATTTTACAGTGGGTGCGAGACTGTTGCTTGTAGGCCTGTCCAGGTCTTCATCTAACCATTAGATGACCAGGTGTTGGGCAAAGCTAAAAAAATTACTAGTCTGAGAAGATAACCTTATTCCATTCCTCTATGGTCCAATCCTTATGGTCTTTTGCAAACATCAGCCTGGCTCTTCTTCCCTTCTCGTTGATGACGTTTTTTTTTTCTAGAATTGCAGGTCTTCTGCCCTGCCTCTAGAAGCCTGTTTTGAACCACGTTTGCCATGTACTTCACCTCAGCTGCTGTTTGCCACTCTTTTTGTAGGTCACTTGATGTCATCCTGTGGTTGTTGAGTGACATTTGAATGTCATCTCGGTCAGTGGACAGTCGTTTTCGCCCTATGACAGTCTGTAGCTTTGTTGTCTGTTGCTTGGCCTTGTTCTTATGAACCGCCTATGTTGACATTTTCAGGATGGAAGCAACCTGACGCTCACTGTATCCCTGCCAGTAAAGCCAGATTTGAACTCTTTTCCTCATTAAATTAGATGATCATCTAATCAGTACCTCATTAAGGAAAATGAGCTGTGCCTGTGTTGGCATTTAACAGACACTGGAATGGAATGGTTGCCATACATGTAGAGATGCTGATTTAAGAAAAGTTAGGAGTGGTCTCTTAATTAATTTCCTCACTGTATAAATATATGTATACAGTGATACCTGGCTGATTTATTTGATCCCCTGCTGATTTTGTACTTTTACCCACTTGTTTCTTGTTTTGTTGATATTCTGTCTCTCACTATTCAAATAAACCTACCATTGAAATGATAAACTTATAATTTTTTTTGTCAGTGAGCAAATGCACAAAATCAGCAGGGGATCAATTACTTTCCCCCTGTATTCTGACATGAAAACGGAACAATGGCAGGCCAAATTAATAACCTGGAATGCCCACTTTCAGAAAGATCTACAAACTAGGGACATTGTGACTATTAATGCTTTCATAATGGAAGTACATATGGGAATACATATGGATGTATTTACATTAAGTGAGATAATAAAATACTAGATAGACTTTTGTTGGTTTGCATACTCATTTACATAGCATCTAAATCTACACGGGCATGTTCACGAAGTACTTCGTAGAATTCTGGTGGTTAATCACAGTAATTATCGATTGCTATGCTTGGGCACTGCCCAGAAACTTGATACAATTTTCTACACACTTACAAAACTCTAGGGGGGCTCCATCAAAATTGTGGCTCTCATGACCTCAGAAGGTGATGTCTTGAGCTATCGATGTGTGCAGTTTCCAGAACAAAGTAAATTAGTGAATCATAGTGTTAGTTAAACAAAACCACCAAAGGAACAGCAACTATGACATCACTGTAGAAAGAAAATAACCACAGGCTTTCACCAACACAAAGTCCGGACGAGGTTATATTTTGAAAGGGCCAATGGAAAGAACAGCTAATTTGATGGGGAAACGTGCACAGACCAACATTTATTTTAGAATTTGGTATCCGTTCTCTGATTATATTGGTCAAGCAAAAAATCTACATAATAGTACAATGAACATGACCTCAGTAGTCATTGTGCTGTTGCCATGCTTTACGAGCTATTGTGGCCTTAGTTGGTCCAGTGTTGTTTGGCACACATGGCAAAATCTCTGCCCCATAGCTGTATAGTAAATGTTTCTGTCATAAAAAGCATAAAAAAATAAAATAAAAAACACTTAAAAAAACAATACTAACTTATAATATTTCCAATATTGCATAATCTTAACAAATCCTCCTGTGAAAGGAAGGAATCTATTCTAGGAATGGATAAACGTGCACATTTTTCAACTGTTGCTCATGTGGCTGATGATGCAAATTCTATATTTGTAAAGCCTATACGCTAGTTCACTTAGCATACTGGCAGTTAAGACAAAATGTTGACTGAATTTACATATGCCACTTCACTGCCACTAGCATAATACATTTTTCTCGATTCAAGTCACAGTAAGATTGTGTCACAACACTGTTAATTATGCCTCCCAAATATTTCATTAGTTGGTGTTTTTAGAGAGCACAGTGTCAAACGGTCCAATTCATCTGCCACCTCTACCTCATAGATTGCTCACGGTTGTGCTCCAGGTTTGATTCCAGGTAGGTGTTTTTGTCACTCCTCAAGAAACCTATTACCGTGCACCACGGCTCGCCTGGGGCACAACAATACCAGGCTGCATCATGCTCACAGGAGTCACTACAGACAGTAACATGTCGCCTTGATTGAAAACATTATAAGGCAATATAGAATCTGCCTACTGTAAAAGTCACAATGCCAGCTACAGTAGGCCATTTCCGCTCACCGTCATAACCCACAAGATTGTAATATATAGTAGGCTCAAGTGATACATTGTGAGAACCGTGCGACATGCTGTAAAACCAACAATTCCCAACAAAATGGACTGACAGCTAACACACTGTAAAAAGTAACTGCCTAATTAATGAACTAAGCAGAGACTACTTAAATATCTACAAAAGTCAATTGGACCCAAATCCTAAAAGTGATGCTTAATAAGTCAAAACTCTATCATACCACATAATATTTTGAGTACAGTTTACTATTTACAGTTTAACGGTAGGTTATTGAATAAAAGAAAACGATTGGTGTACTGCTCATATATAAGCAGTATATATATATGTGTGTGTGTGTGTGTGTGTGTGTTATTCATTGTTTTATATTTTTCTTATAAAAGTTTAATAACAGTCAGACTTATAATATACTTGATTTATCTATGACGTAGTCCTTCATAAATAAATACTTGTTAGAACAATGTGGTTAATATATTTTTTTACTTATTGATACCTTTTACAAAATGCTAAATGGATCATTGAAGGTCTAAATGTATAATTCTAACATAGCATTAATCAGTATGCATTCCAATGAGGTATAATAGGCAAGAATAATGATATCAAATCAGTTTGTCAAATCAACACTCTACAGTAAGACAAAAGCTAATTCTCCCTTCATGGGTGGGTATACAATTTACATATGAAACAAATAAAAAGGTAACTGTAAACTAATTAGGACACTAAATCAATTACAGAGGGGGACAAACCATTTAACTAGACATGAACCTATATTTCTGCATTGCCCAAAAAATATTAATCGGTAGGTGGCAATGCCACAATTATTCTCAGTAGTATAACTTAAATACTTAAGTTCTGTTAGTCAAATTATGTTTGGTAATGGGTTTCCTCAAACAAATTTGACTTAGCTCAACTGATCGCTCTTTACAGTGTACCGTTTGCATTTGAATTAAGAGAATCTGCATTGTGTTAACATGCAAATTGTGCCAAAGTGTACAAGATTGTTGGGTATGTGTGCGTGTGCACGATTGACTGAAAGTGTGTCCGTGTGTGTGTGTGTGTGTGTGTGTATGTGTGTGAGAGAGAAACAGACTTATCTATCTTTGTGAGAGTTGCTGGAAAGAGAAACCGAGACAGAGGAGATTATAAGGGCTGACCTGCTGACCGATATCCAGCCAGCTGTTTCTCCTGCTGCAATCAGTCCACATGGAATACATTAGACCAGCAGACGGCATGGCATACTTTTTAGCACTGCTCCCATTTATCTTTCAAATCTGGCTTACGTTGGGTGTGTTTGATGCCAGTGTTGGACATTAGCTTGCTACTCTTAATCCAGACATTCTGGTTTAGGAAAAACATCCTTATGCAGGCTGTTTCATCTTGAATATGAGTGCATTTCAATAAATCCAACCCCGTTAAAACACACCCGTGCTGTTGCCTGCCTTCCTCCGGTCCTTATTTTTTAATACGGCAGTGTTTTCCTAATTTCACGTGTCCCCTGTAGATCACTGTGAACAGAGTTCGCGGTAGGATGAGGTCACCGATGATGACCTCATCCTACCGCTGGGTGAGTTTGATTGGTTCATAGACTTAACAGCGACTGAGTGACTTCTTGTACCGAACTATGTGGCACATATACCATCACACGAATGGAAGGACCAACACACCGCTTTAAGACGTTGTGCTGGCTGTCAAACCCTACCTTGACCTCGTACATTTTCCCCACCTCGAAAGCTCTCTGATACCCGGTGATTCCATAAAAGGGTTTTGCAAAGAGAGCTTGCTGCTGGCAATGCTGCATTCTGCAGCTGCATTCTGGGAGTTCATCATGGTATCCTGACAGCAAATAAGAAACAGCCCAGGGCTGCAACAAGCTTACAAGGTGCTAGTAATTGCTGATGAGGGGAAATAATGGTGCGGGTGATTTGCTGGGAACCAACATTCATCGTTCGCTATCTACCCGACTGCTGGCTCCTTGTACTTAGTGCTAATTTTGTCACCTTAGAAACTCATGTTAACAAAAAAAGACTCTGTCAGTCTCTCTTGCTGACTGTTCAGCCGAAACAAAGACGGTAGTAATGAGACTACCAAGGATTTTGCCGAGGCACAGGGAAAACTTGAAAGAAGCGCTGTCGAAAAAATAAACCTTTGCCTAATGAATTCCCGTGGACATACATGCAGTGAAGTCATGAGAGTCCTAGGGAAGAAGAAGGGTGCCGACCCCGCTTACGCTGTCGTGTTTGTTTCCTAATCACCACGAGTGAAACACTCCAAACGGAGACACGCATGGGAAGATTAGAGGGGAAAGCCAAACGCCATGACAGCAATGTTGTCTAATTCCACGGCATGGATTCGAAACGGGTCACCTTTGATTAAGTTCATATCAGCTTGATGATGACGACAGAAATGAGGCAAGCTTCAGTCATTGCAGGCATGAGTCATTCATTATCCATTGTCACCCTCCCCGTTACAAAAAAAAGTTATCTTCAACTTCAGGGCGAATTATTGCTACTCATTTAATGAAGAGGCTTATTTATTAATAGATGATTGTTAAAGCGTGCATGCTTTAACAATTAGGGGGGGGTGAGTTACTCATTCTGCCTCAGAGAGAACAGGGCTGCATGATTCAGTGTGATTAATTAAATTGAAGATAGATGAAATATATATATTTAAAAAACGCCTCATTTCCCAATTGCTTGTGTTTGACGTCTAATATTGCTAATGAAGCCGGCATAGTTAGTCATTAATGGGGTAAGATGAGGAGAGAAGTGGCGTGTTCCTCTGGTTGTCCTCTGGCCTGCATGGCTGAGGCCTCTGGGGGACTCCATGCGGAGTCACTCAGGAGCGTTCATTAGTTTACTAACTGCACTGACCAGAGGCAGGTCACAAAAGAGGCGGTTCCTCGGAAGATGGTGGATGGCCAAAAAAGGCGTCTCTATCTTCTCTCTGTCGTTGCTCTGTATCTCTGTGTGTCTTTTCCTCCCTCCCTCACTGAATGTTTACCCAGGGAGCTTGTGATGACTGCGGGACCTCTCCACCGCTCTGGGCTTTGCTCTGTTTGGAGCTATTCTCAGTGACAAACCCAGTGGCTGCTGAATTAATAGGAGCAACCAAGTACAGGCTCCAAGGCATAGAGAATTAGACGAGTGTAGAAAAAGGACACAACTCACCACTATAATGGCAATAGAAATGTATGTGTGGCAGTTGTAATTGTGTACGTTTCACTTTAATGGTCTATTAAAACCAAGCTGAAGGTATCAATTCATCTAAATGTGAAAGCAGGCAAATAGAAAGAGCATTAATAATAGACAAGAAAAGAGCATATATGTATATGAAGATTGATCAGTGTTCATTTAGGGACTTTTTCAATGGGATAAAAGTAACTAATCAATGCAAAAGATCAGTTCTGCTAGACAGTACATGACTTCTATCCTATTAAGATTTCCACATATAATATGAAACTCGGGCGCAAAATAATAAACATGGACTATATAATTATAAGACTTAGCAAAAGCACAGTAAAGAAAGTAATGCAAAACTGGATTATAGTAATTTCATCCGAGCTTGGTTAAAGACCACCACTTGACTGTTCCTATTAAAATAAATTAAAATGACAGTGTCCCGCTTCTACAGGAAACTGGGTGGACCAGATGAAAACAAATGGCCCAACAACCGTCGAGTAGCTGTTAGCATGGAAATTGATTCGGAAAACATGCAAGGCCCTGTTTTTGACCATGACATTCCTTGCTGGGAGGAGAATGGAGGGGGTGACATAAACAATGCCCTAAATGGCACACTTCTCATAGGGCACAACGTGAAACATAATAGACTATACTGTACATAATGAATAGGGTGCCATTTGGGACGTGCAGAGAAACTGTGGTATGTGGCCATGATATCTGAACCCAGGAAGCTTTGGTTATCATCTCAATTGCTGGGGTAAATTGCATTATTATCTCCCTCACAGAGAAGGTTGGACTCAACTAAATTACTTTTCTGCTGCCTTTACTATCCAAAGCCCCATTTGACAAACTACATCAATACCTGCCACCGCCATGCAGATTGTAATTTATATGGGCTGCTATGTAGGCAGAGAGAGACAGACAGAGAAATACATTTTTTATTTTCAAATTAAATTGTCCACCTAATTAATTAAATGTACTAAATAAATTAATAGACATACACTTATAAATGTTGCCATCTTTTAACCATGTGTAAGCCACACAGTATATTTGCTAGGAATCCTTCAAATGTAAAAACGCACCCGTACCTCATCCTCTATTTAAAATGCAGACACCACGCGCTTCTAAAACCTCCACAGGCTTCACCAGTTTATTTTACTGTGCTCCAGTGTTAAGCCCTCACTATTCTCAGCAACATGGCTCTAGGGTTCGTAAATCCAGCCCGTCGCATCCTCTGTTCATTCGTTTTCCTTAGTGCAGTCTTCGCTTGCCCCAATAGATAATTCACTAGGCAGTCTCTTCTTCTATTCACCACACAGTACATGGGCCCACCAACAAACAGGTGCACTGTCAGGTCCAACCCGCCACACCGTCAGGACAGAGAACCGCCATGCCAGCCTACTGCAAAGAAAAATGACATGTTGTATCATCTCTTACTCCCCAGAGACAAGAAACCCCTGCCCCACTGATGGATCAAGGTGCAATATGTATCTACTTGTAGCGATAGCCCTGCGAATAATCACCCACTGTAGATCAGCAGTTCACTTCACTACTGGAGGCGTGAACAGGGAACGCCAACATCCTCTTAGAAGAAAGTCCAAGCCCAAAACACCCAGCCACCATGTCGCCACGGCTCACAAAGATGATCTTTCTGCTCCACCTAAACAGCAACCGCATACAAAGTCTTCTGGATAACAGTGCAGAAACCCACCAGCTACAGTACCTCTAAGTTTTGGACCTATCATTCCCTCTCCTGGTGGCCACCTGGAGAAGACGTGTTGGTAAAAGGCGTCAGGTCGTCTTGCACTAGAGATGGACAACCCGGTCTTTGTTGGCTCCCCAGCAGCACCCTGGAAGAGCCTGGTATCTTGGAAAGGACTCCATCCAACAAATGCTGTTGCAGCAGACTGGTAGATTATACGGACTAAGCCCCTGCCGTGTCACTGGTTGATGTCCACCCAGCAGGTCACCCAACGTAGTGATCACCCCTGACACAAACCAGTACTTCCGGCTGGAAGAGGTCGGCTCGAAGGCCGTGTGCCCTCCTCAGGATCGACCGAGCAGTGGCCCTCCAGGGCACCAAAGCTTCTGTGCGTGTCCCATGCTGGCCAGACAAAAATAACTCCACCAGCATCTTTGGCAGTGGTGTAACAACACTCAATTGGGAGGTCCAGGACCGTCAGTCTGTGCCAGAGCATGGAGGAAGCGAAGTTGTTTTTGACCAAAACCCTCCATGTAAAAGACATAAGTGGCTAAAACCACAGCTATTTAGACAACATAGTCACAACTTTGTCCAAAAATCTGAGAAAGAGAAAAATTTCAGAAAGCTGGGCCCCAGATCACTTAAGGTTTCCAAGAGGACAGGTGTCTTCCATTATGCTTAGGTGTTGTTTCAGTCAACTTCTTAATTATTGTTTTATTGCTGTAGGCTTGTTTTATCTCACTACATCTAAACTGTTAGCTTCTCTTGCTATTGCAACTCTTACAAACCTTGTTAGCATCTACTCTGTTATTTTCTCTTGCTACTAGACTACACCCCTTTATGTCAAACTGGCCACCTGTAGGAATCAAAATGACAAACCTGCCATTGCAAGCACAATGCTCTACCAACCAGGGTACTACCTTAAAATTGTGTAATGGTCAGCCATCTTGATAGTGTTAATAGCTTGCTAACATTTCTTTCGCTAGCAGGCTCCTGCTTGTTAACTACTGTGTATGTGTTACTGCCCACTCACACCAGGATGCTACCTCTAAATGGTTAACTGTGTTTTTAAAAAGGCAAAACCAAAACATTCAGTCCAGGTTTTGGCCTCAAAACTTTATACTATCAAGTAGATGCAACGTGTCGATAAGCCGTCAAGAGAAATATGTTAACCGCGGTAATGGATGGATAGATGAAAGTAATGCATTGCAAGAAAAAAAAAATCCATTTAAAAAAAGGTGATTTTAGATGTGCTCCAATTCAAAGGATGAGATGCAATATTATATTGTCTTATTCAAAACCGCTATTGTATAAACCCTGCTTGTAAAGTGCTGTTCTTTTCTGTTCAACCACACCTGGGGTATGGCTTCTCTAAAATCAGTATGAAATCAGTATGAAAGCTGTACCAGACAGGAAGTGCACATTACCAATACAGTGACCTTAAATATGGGGCCTGTCAGGCAATGCAAAAATGATACCACAAACGTTTACTACACAAACCTGGCATTTCGTATGACTCATCCCAGTAAAATTATGCATGTTTTCAAATTCACAATTGCAAATGATTTACATGATGTACACTGCTGAAAGGATGCGGCTTACACCATACAGCAGCCTACACAGGTGGAATGTAAAGTGCAGGAGACCATCGTCTTGGGATGTCTTTACACCTATTTATTCGTTCCACTCCCAGCACCAAACCTTCACCCACAGCACTGCTTAGTCACTCTCTTGTGATTTCTGCTTTTGTGGGGAACACTGTGAGTTACTGAATCCCATTGGGAGGAAGGAGAGGGTACTTTGTTTCTCGTGTGCGTGTGGCATTCAGACCGCGGGCTGTCGTCATGCCACAGCGGTACGTTGCTGATGGAGAGTCGGGTTGTGGTATTGAGGAGAGGAAATGGTTTTTCACATTTTTACATTCAATCTGCCCATGCGGGTTCCTGTATTGGCTTCTATAAATATTCATGCTCGCGGTAGTTGGGCCCGAACGGTTTCGCCAGGTGTGTTCAGAATAGAAGGTGAAGATAAGTGGCCTTGGATTGTAGTACCGGTCGACGTTTCTACCGCATTGGATGTCAAACCACTTTGAAAATGAAAAGTTCGGGAATAACGTGTCTTGTTCTCCCTACCGTGGCCTAATTCCTCAGGTTTTGCCGTAACTAACACCCATTGTAAACGGCAACGTCAGTCTCTTTTTCTTCTCTACTTCAATCCTGTGCGACTTCAAGGGGGGAGCGATGTGAAGCAAAGCCGTCTGAAAAAAAGAAAGCCAGGTACCTACTCAAAGCCTGTGCTCTGTCTCTGACTCTTCTACAGCAGCTTTCAAATCTCCGAAAAAACACTGAAGCAACAATAGAGATGAACTACACAGAAAGCTGTTCTCAAACACATGGCTAACACTTCCTAGACTCAGGAGAAGCTGCACTGTTAATCAGCGACTACGTTTACAATCGAGCTGAAAAATGTACAAATCGAACATTTCTGCAACAGAACGCGTCACTGTGGAAACTCTTCAGTGGGCAAAAGCCGGCAAGTAATTGCTGAGGTGATGAAGCCAGCATCAGAATTTAGAGGCAACACTGATGCCCTAGTAAGCATGCAGGGGTCAAGGGCAGATGTCAAGCTGTTTTCAAGATGAGGAATGGATAGAGATCAAGAGAACAGAAGGTCTAATGCAGTCAACGTCTATAAAGGGACCTGCCACCTCATACGATTATTCTAGTTGGGGATGCGGATTACCATAAAGGGATCATGAGCTTTAATCCAGGAGTGGAAGGTGGGGGTGACAAGGTTACTTGCCTTCTAAGAAGTACTGATGCGCCCGAAAATGAAGCAAAGCCGACCACTGATCGATAGCGCTGCTGGACCATGCTGTTTAATGGAGTGTGTATTTATATGTGTGTGTGTGCGTGTGTGTGGGCGCGTGTGCGTGGGGGGTGTGTGTGTGTGTGACAAACAGATCATTCCATCGTTAATCCCCAAATCCCTCTTTTCAGTTCAAGTAACCCCCCATTGTTCGCACGAGGAGAGATATGTGGATTAAATTTGGCAGACCATCCACAGTATCTTAAAAGGAGACGAGTGAGGAGAGTCCTTGCACCCTTAAACACACCACACACACACACACACAGATTAAAACAAATGGACAGACACACTGCCTACACACTGCACAGGAATCAAGAGTCCAATTTCATGACTTTTTTGTCAACTGCTATCCTAACCCCACTACAACCATCAGCACACTCTCCCCCTTCCGGCCAGATAAGCTGTGCGCTCATGGAGTACATCAACAGAAACCTGCGGGATTGAGGAATAGTCCCTGTTTGATGGATATTACCCTTAATCGCCTTAAACCCCACCAAGCAGGACCCAATAATGAGGTGTCCGATATGTGCCCGAAAGGAGAAAAAAGAATATACATCTGAAAAAAGATCAGATGCATTGCCGCAACCACTGAGGCGTGATATTAGATGAAAGGATTTCTTTTTTTAATTTTTTTTTTTTCTCACTCTCGTTTCCGCTGCAGGTTTATTCTCTGACAAAGCCTTTAGAAGGTAAACGCTCACTCAGGATTACCAAACATGGCAGATCTTCTCAACAAAAGCCTGCGATTCTTCTTGTACAACACTAGCGTTGGAATATCTGTTCTCCACTGTATGTAAGTGAAGGTCACGCTGTAATGAAAGTAAAAACAAGACA
>JACXGJ010001253.1:14315-48786 GCA_016801105.1 Esox niger
ATATATATATATATATATATATATATATATATATATATATATATATATATATATATATATATATATATATATATATATATATATATATACACAGTGGGGAGAACAAGTATTTGATACACTGCTAAATTTGAAGGTTTTCCTACTATATACACTCTCTCTCTCTCATTATCCCACTAAAGTGAGTGCACCCCTCACATTCTTGTAAATATTTGATTATATCTTTTCATGAGACAACACCGAAGAAATGACACTTTGCTACAAAGTAGTGAGTGTACAGCTTGTAAAATAGTGTACATTTGCTGCTCCCTCAAAATAACAGCCATTAATGTCACAACCTCTGGCAACAAAAGTGAGTACACCCCTAAGTGAAAATGTCCAAATTGGGCCCAATTAGCCATTTTCCCTCCCTGGTGTCATGAGAATCATTAGTGTTACAAGGTCTCAGGTGTGAATGTTGAGCAGGTGTGTTAAATTTGGTGTCATCGCTCTCACACTCCCTCATACTGGTCACTGGAAGTTCAACATGGTAACTCATAGCGAATAACTCTGAGGATCTGAAAAAAGAAATGATTGCCCCACATAAAGATGGCCTAGGCTAGAAGAAGACTGCCAAGACCCTGAAACTAAGCTGCAGCCCGGTGGCCAAGACCATACAGCGATTTAACAGGACAGGTTCCACTCAGAACAGGCCTCGCCATGGTCGATCAAAGTATTCAAGTGCACATGCTCAGTGTCATATCCAGAGGTTGTCTTTGAGAAATTGACGTATGAGTGCTTCCTGCATTGCTGCATACGTTGAATGGTGTGGATCAGCCTGTGCTCAGACCATTGACCGCACACTGTCCTCCCTGAAGGAAGCCTTTAGATGATGCACAACAAAGCCCGCAAACAGGTTGCTGAAGACAAGCAGACTAAGGACATGGATTTCTAAAACCATAGCCTGTGATCTGATGAGATCCATGTAGACTAATTTGGTTTAGATTGTGTTAAGCGCATATGGCTGCAACCAGGTGAGGAGTAAAAAGACAAGTGTGTCTTGCCTACAGTCAAGCCTGGTGGTGAGACTGTCATGGTCTGGGGCTGCATGAGTGCTGCTGGCACTGGGGAGCTACAGTTCATTAAGGGAACCCTGAATGCCCACATGTACTGTGACATAGTGAAGCAGAGCATGATCCCCTCCCTTCGGAGACTGGGCCGCAGGGCAGTATTCCAACATTATAACGACCCCAAACACTCCTCCAAGATGAAAAAAGGTAAAGATGATGGACTGGCCAAGCATGTTTCCAGACCTAAAGCCTATTAAGCATATGTGGGGCATCCTCATACAGAAGGTGGAGTAGCGCAAGGCCTCTAACATTCACCAGCTCCGTGATGTTGTCATGGAGGAGTGGAAGAGGACTCCAGTGGCAACCTGTGAAACTCTGGCTAACTCCATGCCCAAGAGGGTTAAGGCAGGGCTGGAAAATAATGGTGGCTACACAAAATATTCATAATTTGCGGCCCAATTTGGACTATTTCACTTAGGGATGTACTCACTTTTGTTGCCAGAGGTCTAGACATTAATGGCTGTGTGATGTTATTTTGAGTGCACAGCAAATTTACACTGTTATACAAGCTGTACACTCACAACTTTACACTGTAGCAAAGTGTCATGTCTTCAGTGTTGTCTCATGAAAAGATATAATCAAATATTTGCAAGAATGCGAGGTGTGTTCTCACCTTTCTGAGATACTGTGTGTGTGTGTGTGTGTATATGTGTATGTGTATATATATATATGTGTGTGTGTGTGTGTGTTAGATTAGCATATATATATGCTAATGTATCTGGCACTATCCCTCCATGTATAAAGAACAATACATTGTAGGGAATATATTTTCAATGTACTGGGAATGTTGTAGGTTTTTTCAATGGCCCTTAGAATATCCCTTACTTGCTGGATATAGAACCATGTTGGACACACGCTGCATGCTTTCTCTATTTAAATGACATCTTGAACAATTATTCAATTGATTCATGAGATCAATAATGCACTTGTAAAAATGACACCTGGAGGGACCTGGAGAAAGGTAGACAGTGTGTGTGCTGTGGTGACGAGGGGGGTGTATACGAGTCCCCAGGGACACACATACACAGGCCTCATTTAAACCCACTAAGGGTCCCTGTAATTGATTTAATAAACTGTTGATTAATTCAAGGGTTGCCAAGGTTACGTCTCCAGGGAGATGTAGAGCTGGATGTTACAGCGACCCGGCCTCTTCACAACCTCTGAATCTTTTATGAGCATGTAAACACTTTCAAGAGATTTTGTGTAGACTAACACTTGCAGGGCCTGGTTATTATTATTTTGTATCTACATTTCAAATATGTCTGATAGTAACTTTAAAACTGGGGCAATTGTCTATTTGACTATGTACATAAATTGCATCCCAATTGGCCCCTCATATTGCATTAGTGTTGACCAGAAGATTAAACACAATGCTATGAAACACAGGATTTTCCAATATGTATATGTCAAAGGTCAAATTATCATGCTAATACTGTGAGCATTTGACATATTATTTCCAATTTTAAAGCCATGGGAGCCTCAGAAAATTGCAATTAAACATAACAGTTTGTGGTGCTGAACAGTAAACTGTCGTCATCAAATCATAAGACAAGGATCGGTTTCTCAGCAATGACTAACAAGGCAACAGTAAATGTCCTCCTTGAATGAACAGGAATTGGATTTGCTTGTTATACTGCCACCATCTGGCTAATCAGTGTAATTTTGTAAATGGCGGATTTCTAGGGCTAGACTATTCACCCAAGTTTAGTAAGATAATTTGTTCTGTGCAGACAGAACAATTCTGCATCCATTTTTTTTTCTTCCACAGGGCTCTTGTCAAAAATACTCTTAATCATTATCACCTTCATTATATTTGCTAGATCAACTTTAAAAAATTAAACCCATGTATATATAAACTAAATAATGGTAGAGGGGCTTTCACCAAACTGTAGAATTATGAATAGGCTCTTACATTTTTACAGGAAAATTACATTTCTACAGTAAATTACATTTAATGTAGAAAATGTTTATGCTTTCCTGATCCAAGGTAACTATTCAAGGACTTAATGTCTTATGCCTTTCTGGAAGATACAAACTGTTTTACATTCTTCCCATCATGTCAATTGGCTGGACTGCTCTAGTATTGTGCTTGCAGCGGTAAAACCATGTGTGGTTAGTACAATTACAACCACAAAATGCTGGCTGTCG
The DNA here is from genome assembly GCA_016801105.1 of Esox niger. Lineage (NCBI taxonomy): Eukaryota > Metazoa > Chordata > Actinopteri > Esociformes > Esocidae > Esox > Esox niger. The sequence continues at coordinate 17,570 of JACXGJ010001253.1, forward strand.
CATCACCTAAGCTGACAAGGTATAATTGAATGTTACTTTCTCGTCTCAACGTAGAATCCTCTAGTACAATTAACAATTACCCAGCTCTGCAAACAACTTGTTTTTTTTATTTAACTCTCCTATAGTGTTTTCATAGAACCTGAAAGCATTTCAAGAGCAAAAAACGAATAAAACATATATTGTAGCGTGACAGGTAAGCTAACTAAAGCGAAGTCTTTGAATGCTGCCTCCTCTGAAGATGGAGAAGGTCAGGTCATGGCTGAGTTCGTCGGCGGTAGATGATGATGATGATGGAGTCTGCTGATGATCTTGTAAAGGTCAGGTTTGATCCTACAGCCGTTGGAGTTCTCTTCCCGTCTTTGTGATACACACGTGGGTGATGCCTGAGCAAGTCTGAGAGGCAAAAAACTCACCACACTACGCAAAGTTCAGAAGAGTAGCCAGATGGCCTCACCATGAGTCATCTATTCAGCACTCCTGTATCCTCCTATCCTTCTCACACTTCAGGCAACTCCTCAAATAACGTTAAAAAAGGACTAGTGACCAGGAGCCAGGTAACATCAGAAGCTGCTACAACTATGTCCAGCTAGCCATAGTGGCTGTTACATACACTATGCGTACTTCCAGAAAGGTTAAACTAAATGCATTTGGATAGAAAGACACAGCGGACAAAGTTGAAAATATATTGTAGTTTCTAAACACCTCAGCAAATATGGATGAGAATACCCTAATTTACTCTACAAGCTCAGTGTGCATAAAGAAATATTGCAGACATATGTATGTGTACACAGTAAATACAATGAATGATCTTTCAAGCCGATAGCCAACATGTGAGTGGCAGCAATATTTCATTGTAGGTGAGCTCTTTTTCAAAATCAATAGAAATGTTTTATTTAGGCATTCTCTAAAAGTACATATTGTGTTTAGTTGATATGTATAACTTCATACTTTTGGTGAGTAAAATAAAACGCATTCTGACATGAAGTTTTGCAGTGCTGGCTAATGAAAAATTCATTGAGCCCACTGAATCGTCTCTTCTGAGCTCAGGTTCAAATGCAAATGCTGGTGTGAGATTCAACCCTTTGAACATACATTTGTGGGTTCTGGGTAGAACCGTTTTGGTTCTATGTAAAACCAATTTGAATTTAATGTCAAGTCCTTTCCAGATATGATTAAAAATGGAATCCAAAGGGTTTCTGCTGTCAAAGAAAAATAATCGGTCTTGAGTCCAAAGTTCTATAAAGGTTTTTTATTTTACATGCGCATGGGATAATCGATATACGGCCACCTAGTATGACCGCACTCCGAGTAATCAAAGTATCTAGGTACGACAGGCGTCTTTGTAGCATCTTCAATGACCACGCCCCCAACCCCAAGGTTGTCACACATTGAACAAAGAACAAATGCCAGGTCATTCTCTAGTCAAGCTGATCTCTTCAACAGATAAACAGAGAACCCAGAGGTCTGTTAATTACTCATTGACCTAGGTCACAGCATACTAAATGAAACCACCATAGAAATGTATATAAACTCATAACTGCCATTGCAATATAAAATAAAACATTGAATGATTATATTGCTTCACAATTTCAAATTTCTATCACACTGCCAAAAAGGAAATCCATGTTTCTACATTTGGGACTGGTGAAGAACCATTTCTGAAACCTGCAACGTTTAAGGGATAGAAATTATGGGCATGCATTATGGGTTGCTGATGATTTTGGCTGCCATGGCTGCAAATATCAAAAGCGAAGTTTTTGTTGGGGAACATTTGGCAGATGTTATACTGATGAGATTTTGGGGGGGGGGTGTCGCCATGGTCATCTAAGTCTTTGTTTTTACCTACCATTAACTAAACAAGCTTGTGGTTACAATTTAAAACAATGTTAAAAGAAGGCCATGGCCAAACCGGAGGACGCAATTAACTAATAACTGCATCAGCACTTCAACCTTCCGCAACATGACAGCTTCCTCATGTACCTACCACAGTGGCTCATAGAGACCGCAGTAGAGGGAGAGAAACAGATTGAAACAGAGAAATGACAGACTGAGAAAAACACAACACTTAGTGAAAGGAGGGACGGAAAGAGGAAAGACAGACATGGTGACAGAGATAGACCACCTCCCAAACTGCAAAGTTCAAAATCCGGTTCCAATCTAGGCAGAACGATAAATAGCCGTGTGATTATAAATAGAGCACAGATACTAACCGCCACCTGTGCCCGTGAATATGTATGAACCCATTAGCATGGAGCGGCTGGCATATTGAGATATCAACATTCAGGCGCACATGTAGATAGAAACAAATCAGTATGAATTTTACATGACCGGTTGTGTAACCTGTTTTCAGTATGGTGTGCACATGCGCGTGTAGGGTTAGCTGGTTCAAGGAAAGGCCAACAATCCTAAAACCTTATCCAACACGCTCACTGCTTTATGTATGGGGGCTGTGCTTCACACACTGCTGAATCAGGTCTAGGGAAGCTCTGCGACTGCAGCGCAGGTTCTGCGTGTGTCGTGGAGAGAGGGATGGATCATTATGACAACGGAAAAAGCATCCCTTTAAATTGACTGCGCTCGTGTGATAAGTGTGACTCGGGTAAGTGACTGCTGGCACTTTTTTGGGGTGGACTGACGTCAGGGGGGAAAGCTTTGAGACTGAGGAGAGAAGAAGAGGGAAGGCGGTGGAGATTGAATCGCCGAGGGCCTGAAAACAAAACAGCATGATGCACTCGCTGTATACAATTCCGCTGCTAAAAACCTGTGTGCATGAGCGAGGAGGAGATTGAGAGCAGAAGAAAAAGACGAATGAGGGGAAGCAGGAAGAAAGGCCGAGTGGGTGAAAGATAAGGAGCGGGCGAGAGGGGGAGAGAAGGAGAGAGGGAGAGAGGGGAGCGGAAGCGAGAAAGGAGGCTTAGCCAGGTCTGGGAGATGAGGGGAGCCCTGTTGCCATGACAATGAGGCTAGTTCAGTGCAGGTCAGTGGCGTGTGGCTAGCTGGCTGGGGATCATGCCGTTTAGGAGGGACGAGTGGCAGACAGGCGTGTTAGTGAAATGCTCGCTCTGTCCAGACACCCAAGACTGACAGGGCCGTGAGTGGTGGGTGTCATTCTGTTGCTCTCAACGAGCTCTGCAGTTTTCGGGTTTGGATTTTGGCCAAATCTCTAAAAACCTTATTGTTCAAACTTTTTGCTCAAAACCTAGATGGCTCAGCCTACTGTTCCAAGTCAAACCAAAGTGTATTGTACACAAAATAATGCCACTTAAAAAAAACACAGAAGTAAGATCTATGGAATCTCCCACCTCTGACTTCAGTGCCTTTAAGACAAGGTACTACATTTTATAGTAATCTAATTTGGAATTTCATGCATTGTTAATCCTTACCTGAAGATTTGGTCTTGTTGAAGTCAGTGTAACATGTTGCCTTAAACAAGCCATATTTCTCAACTACATTGATGTGCATAGTACCTCCCTTCTCATCTCAAAGAAGTCATCTCTCATTGCCGAAACTGCCCAACTGCCCAAGGCTGTACTGGGCCAAAAAAGCAGCAAAGCTGAGGGACTGTCGTCAGAAGTCAAATCTAGGAGTATTTCTGCACAATCTCCACTTAAGCGGGGGGAGGGGGTTGACGTTATAATCATGTAGACACTTACCCAGAAGGACTAACAAGAGCAAATCGGGGTTAATTGCCTTGCTCAAGGCTAGATTTTTAACCTTGTTTGGTAGGGAATTAGAACGGCCATATTTGGGTTCCTGGCCCTGGACTCAAACCATCTGCGGTACCCGTTTCACATTTGCCTGCCTGCTCACATTTCAAGAAACAACATCAATAACCAGATCCGGAGCGGTCCGGTCCCTGTGACCGACCTTTGAGTCATAACAATCAAGCCCTCTGACAAGGAATGAATACACACATAATACTCTTTCTCAACGCCATGCAGTCACTGTCAGCGCAGGAATGACATATGCCTTTGCACTTCGCATTGTCCTCGGGAACGCAGATTAATTGATATAGAACAACATTGCTATTTCAACTGTGCCCATGCGAGGGTGGTGACTGATCGAGATCTTGACTGTGTCCCAAATTATACCTTATTCCATTTGACCGTGCTAATGCAGTTCTTTAGCTCAGAGCCTCTAGTCAAAAGCAGTGCCATTGATTTGGAAAAAGGGGGTCAATTGGGACACTGAAAGGCAGCTGTGGATCAATACCCTGGATTCCACTTGAATAACCCTCCCATTTTGACTACAGACACAGCCATTGACTCAAATCTGTGCTATGCTATTACCGACCGCTCGACCATGAAGAGACACACCATAGCCCTTGGCTAGGGCTATCAGAGACGGAGAAGCGAGAAAGATGGACAGAAAAGCAGAAAGAGAGATGAAGAGACTTGAAGAGAGAAGGTGAAGGAAATAAAAGCAGTTGTGTGCATATTTCTAACTTAATATAACAAACAAACTTTGGTAAATCATTACAAGAGAGAAAAACTAGGCAAGCCTAGTTTGGCCAAGCCATTAGTAGAAGTGATGGTGTTGAACAAGGGATGGAGTTTGAATAGCGGCTATTTATGGGCCAATGCCAGCTTGGATGTGAGAAGTTGGCAATAACATGTTACTGTGCAAATCTGAAACATCTTGTATGGAACACCATTTGCGAATCAAAAACATGTGCTGTGAAAATCGGAAACATCTTTGTATGGAACACCATTTGCGTATCAAAAACATACATTTAACATGTTGAATTGGATAGTGATAATTGTTGATGGCTATCTAATAACTATACAGTAGCCCACATTTGATGAAAAAAACGACCGTTAACTAGTTAAGTTTAGGCCTGAATGTTAAGTTAATGAGGTTACCGTGAGGGTTTGGTCAAGGTTAAAGTTAAAGGTTAGGGTCAGTAAAACTAGAAATGTTTAAGGGCAATCAACTTTGGTGTCCTGTTTCATGAAGCTATATTAAGTACATGTGTATGTGTGTGCACATGTGCATTTTGATGTACTGTTGCGCAGTGGGCAAGGGGCAGGTCCAGGGTCAGACTCTACACTGTGAGGGAAATAAAGCCTCCCATCATAAACAGTCATTTCCAGTCACTGACTGACCCCTCTGATGCTTGAATACCAGCCTGCAAAAGCATGCAGGAAAACCCAAGTAATGAAGCATGCAAATTATTTTTAAGTGTGACGAGTAACATACACACACTCTGTCCATGGTTAGGTTAAATGACTTGACAACTCTAGTCTCATGGCTAACACATGAATAGAGACTGTTTTCTATACCATTAACACTGGAATCTTTCACACGGTCCACTTAAGCAGAGCATATGTGATTGCACATCGGGTTAGACAGGATTATGGGTGCAAATGAGAGTGCATGTGTGCGCCCGTGCGAATTTACTTCGGTACATAATTGGCTGCATGTCCGCAAGTCCGAGCTGTCAAACTATCAATCTGAAAAGTCAAGATAAGCAAGGATGCTGTAAGTACTTTACAGAGCTTGGAGTCACACTGTGCAGAGAAGCAAAACAGGTTCCGTCAAGAGATTACTGCGTATGGCGCCGCTGATCATATGGAATAACGTTTGGCTTGAAAGTGAACTGCGACACGTAGCAGACATTCAGGAAAGCGTTACTGAAACAATTACCCTTAATGTTCCACCCAAACCACCTTTCTACCAGTCCAAGCTTTCCGGCGCTAATAATGACCGTCTCAGCCCCATGCGTAGGCTCACAGTATTAGGCAACTGCAAACTTGCAAAGCACTTCAGCTCAGTAGCAATAGTCATATACAGATTTGTTGTTTGTAAAAGGTGCCATGTCTATCTGCTATGAATCAGATGTATGTGTTGTTTTTTCTTTCTTTTTTACCGTTATACAAGACTTCGTTAGTGCTACACGTGAACACGCATGAGGGTATGTATGAGATGGTAGTGAGGGAGATGTGTGTGTGGTCCGCTGTGCATGCTAATTCAAGGCTTCATGTAAGCGCTCTTTGCATATATGCGTCGAAGAAAGAGGAAAGAGTGCGAGACAGAGATGGGGTGAGAGAGACTAAGCGTGAGAGAGAGATGTTTTACATAATTCTCCATTAATATTGCATTGCAGCAAAGAGACTATCAGTGGACTGTCTTTAGCATAACACAGCATTTCTTTTCTGACACAACCCCCGTGCTGAGGGGGATATAAAAGAAACTGACGTCTAACGACGCAACGGCCACTCGTGGAAAAACCTCCAGGGCCGAGGCTAATTTGCTTGTTAACACCGTAGCCAATCGTGTCGACAAGGACGATGGAAATAATGGTTTCTTATGATACATGTTCAGCTAGCACGAATATGATTCGGTCCATTTGCTTGTTTTAGTGTTTAACGCAACTTGGGTTCCTTTTGAACCAGGAAAGACCAGGTGGACGGGCTTTGCGTTTCAGGTGAAAACTTCAATGGTTCAATTGCGATGGGCGATATCAACCAAGCGCTAGATATTTCTGATATTATACTAAAATTTATGAGCCACGTTCGGAAATCGACTCTCTCCACACTCTCCATTTCAGTCAAGCTAGACTTGTCAGTCCTTTAATTTATGATCACCGTTAATTTCAGGCATTAACTGAAGCGAACGGTATTCACTGAAATGGCTAATCATGTAAAATTGAAGCCGAGTGAAAGCAAATGAATCGTCTGTAAGTGAATCTCCAAGGGTGACCAAATGGTCCAGACCACCTCTATGAACAAGGTCAAAGACTACGGCTATCGTACCGACACTCCCGTATAAATGTCCTCCCGTTAAATCTCCAACGGGTTGCCTTACGACGATGCGTCACATTGAGAGAACGTGATGAGAATCCATGTGACTCAACCGTAGAGTTGATTGAGTCGAGGTCAAGTTAACAGCAATCCGCAGTGTGTCTGTTCGAGTGTTCCATGGTTCGCTTAGTTCTGTGTGCTCATTTACACGCCACAGAGTAGCTTGCGGAGGAGAAAACAGTCGGACAAATTTGTTTAGCAAAACATCTGTCGAGCTTCACCTCGGCAACTGGCGAGAGGTGCTCCCCTCTCCCCAACCACCCGTTTCAGGGGAAAGGGTTTTCACTGTGTGAGGGCAATCACTGAGATAAATGAAGGCAATGTGGCGCTATCATTGAGGAAGATCACAGCACAGCAACTTAGTTTTCCAGGATGATTTCCATTAGCGACAGGGTCTTGCATGTCTTTCCATCCAAGAGACCCAGGTGTCTTAAAGTGGAAATCAACCCTGTTTCCCTGTTGCTACTATTTCATTGCCCACACATTTCAACTGGGAGAGGATCAGATTAATTAAGCCACGATGCCAGGACCACAGACCGACATTCCCTCTTCTGGGCCTAATTTCAAACGGTCCCATCTGGCCGGAGGAGATATACTGGCCTTGTCCCAATCGCCCCACTGTTCCCTTTCAAAAAGGTCGTGAGCAGTGCATCGTTAAAGGGCGCAGTGTTCTGCTGAGGAAGTGATCCACCGAAATGTACAAAGATTGAATAAATGTTGCCATATCTCTCTTCTTATTCAGTTTTGTATTTTTTTGGTGTGTGTGTTGTGTTTGTGTGTGCATGTGCAATATACACGTTTGGCCTTCGCTGGAGTAAGTTGTGTGCATGCAATCGGAAGAAAATGTCATTGTCAGGACTGATGGTTCATCAGGAGCTGGGGTTAAGGCGGGGGTTGCCGCTGAGTCAGTTGATGGCCAGTTGCATTGATTATGGTGTGGAATGTACATTTTACATGACCAGACGAAAACATAGTTGAACCTGGCAAATTGTGTGTGTGCGTGTGTGTGTATGTGTTTGTGTGTGTGTGTGTTTGTGTCACTTACCTGTTGTTTAGGGAGTTCAGAGGTCAAGGAGGAGGAGAAAAAAGAGAAAGAAGAAAGGATTAACACTAACGACATGGTATCAGTATACAACCTTAATCACATTGTGTGTGTGTTTGGTTGATTGCCTGGATTGTTGACCAGAATATTCCTAAAACAAGTAACATTTGGAAAAGTTAAGAACACATTGCCAGTCCTCACAAAGAGGCTTAGGTTAGGTTTAGCATAAGGAGTACAGTATGTGTGTTGCTAAACCACAATACAGCTGGCTGTCTTTTGTAAACATTCAATATTACATTCTCAACATGTGCAATGGGGATAAGAGTAGGGGGAAAAAAGGAAAATAAAGTGACAGGGAAGAAATTGTGATTCCTGCTGGTAAGAGAATTCAAAGAGACACAAACAGGCACATGGAAACAGTTTCTCCTCTCTCAGTCTGTCTCACCTCAAGTGTCTGAAAAAGTTATTCTCCCTTTCAAAATCCTATTTTCCCTTCGATTCTCTAAACCTAACATCTAAACATGAATATTAAACTAATCCAAATTGTGACAAACTCCTAGAGCAGACCTTCACCTTTTCTCCTTGTGGGGACCAGTGAAACGTCATTAAGGTCAGAGTTCTATCCTTGTAACATTGCCACACACACACACACACACACACACTTCTTTACTGCAGGTAAAGATAATTTTGTGTGTATACAGTAGGTAAACTGTTCAAGACAGAGAAAGTAGGTCTATACACTGTCCAAATAAAGAATGTAACTATCTATGGGAGTTCCAGGATCCCTCCCCCCTTTCCACTTTGTTTTCTGTGTGAAATAATAGACAATAGATCTCCTGCATACAGATAGCAACCACTGAGGGGTGAATAGAGTTCCCGTCTTTCGGAGCTCCAGTAATTATGATTTTTATATCAGACTCCGGCTTACGGTGTGCACTCACGTGCTAATTTAAGCCACCCTGATTCATACTGGCAGATTTATACAGACACTGTGCGTGTGTGTGTCCTGAGAATGAGCCATTCAGACAGCAGACAGAGGGAGCGTGTATCATATCGATCGTGGACCCCCTCACCCCGCCGTCGAGCTATCGCTTTATTGTTATATTGTTGCACTGCGGCAGGAATAAAAATTCATTATGCCCCGTGGAACGATAATAACCAACCAAAACTCATTTGAGCGCCGGTAATAAAGCGATTACGCCAGCCTGGGAATAAAGCATAAAACCCTTTTTCATAGTGATTGCGAGGCTAATTTACAGAAGAGGCAGTACAATACGGGTGATGAGGACAGCGAGGAGGCTGCCAGGGACAACAGCGTAAGGAAAGGCATTGCTTTTCAATACTTAATAGAGGAATGACCTTTGGAGGAACATGAATGGCGACGCGGCCGCATGACGGCCGGGCCCACAAACGCCTTTTTCACACTACACTCCATGAAAGCCTGGCGACTTGGACGGCGTCCGGGCTTGTATTGTGCTGAAAAGAGTAAATGCAGTGTCCGCCATGCTCTGTGTATAATTTCCAGAAGCACAAAGTGTAAGGATGATGATAAAAAAGAAATCACAGACTTTGGTTACCTTTCTTCATGTGATTTTGTCCAAGGTTGACATTTCCGACACAACACACATCAATTTATTACTGGAACGCTTCGCACATCCTGTTACGAATAAGTAGGGTCAATGGTCCCGCTATACATCACATGTTAACAGTAAATCACAGTTATACGACAGATGTGGCTTTTGCTTTTAACCCAGCAGCTTCAAGTTGGAAAGGTGCAGACAGATGCCACAGTTAACGGACTGCATGTTTGTCTAGTATTACATCCCAAAACTCCCAGGTTTTCTTGAAATTCTGACTGGATGACTTTCCCACTGGTTTCATTCTGAACTGGGATTTGATGAGAACCTAGCCTTTTGGGAAAGTAACTTTGATTTTGCAACTCTAACTGAATCGTGTGCAACTCTAAATTAATCTAGTGTCTACAGAATGAAGTATAAAGCAGGCCTCAGCAGTTGAAACAATAAAGTATTCTCCAGGCCCTTTTTCTTGTAGAAAGCTGAGGGATGGGGCTGGAGAAATATAACCACTGTGAAACTCGTATACAGAGCTAAAGATGCATGGGACACAATGCTTTATATCAGACTTTAAACTGTTTATGATCCCGTTACAGTAAACTCATTTTGACTAGTGCCATATTGTCTTTGGTAAAACGTAGTCCACTAAAAAGAGAACAGAGTGCCGTTTGGGACAAGAGTAGAGCAGACGCTACAGTTTTTCCAATCATCCTCCATGTGTTTTATCAAGCACAAACAGACCTGGAAAAAAACCTGTCTGAGATATACTGACGGCCTGCGTTTCAGAGTTAGTGATCTGAGGCGTTCACATCGCACAACCTCCGCATGCATACAGGATCCACGCACACTTTTCTTTGTTTGCACGTTAGGCAGCTAATTTGGTGAAAGAAACGGCTTTTCCTGGGCCCATTCTACGCATGCACTGCAGACGAACGATATCAGTGGGAATCTTGTGCCACTTTGACGAACCACGCATCGTGCTTTAACCAGCCGACGCAGTGAAGCCCTGGAGGTTGGTTCAGCCGAGCTTGGCGCTGAGGTGCCAAGCGATACATGTGATGTGGTGCAGCGCGCCCAGCATCTCCCTGTATTTTTAACGGGCACTCAATGGCTGCTTTAAGTCTCCAGACTTTATTTCACATCCCTTCTCCCTCCCTCTCTCTCTCCCTCTCCCCCTGCCTCCGTCCGTCCCTCCCTCCCTCTCCCCCTGCCTCTCTCCGCTCTGTCTATTTTTACCTCTATCTACATCTTGCTGTCTCTCTCTGCCCATTTCAATGCGTTATTTGTCTTTTCTCTCTCTCAAAATAGATCAATGGTTCAATAGGTCAATAGCTCGATAGATGAGTTCAATACGATGGGTCGTTTACTCGCCCATACTTTATTGTCCTTCTCTCCCCACATCACTCCTTCGCTCCTCTCACTCACATTCTCTCTATAACCCCCCACCAACCCTTATGCCCCCCCCAAGCCCATGCCTGGCGCTTTAACAAACTCTCATTCTGGCTTCCGCGCTCTCCATCATTCCCCTCGTTATACCCGCCCTGAGTCCCTCCATCCGTCCCTCCCTCTCTCCCTAGATCTGTCGCATGGTTCCCGGACTGCGGTGTCTCTCTCTGCCTGCCAGTGAAAAGAAGCTCAAAGGAATGTAATTGATTTCAATCACGCCGCGCTCCAGACATTAATGAATGGATGCCAGCCACTAGCACAGTTTGCACCCGATGCTCCGTGTTCCAATCTTCCCGACCCAAATGAAAGAGTGGGAGAGAGATTGAGAGAGCGAGGGGGAAGCGGAGAGAGATAAAATCATAAGTTGATTAATGCGAGTTGTGTGGAGCAGAGGGGGGGACGGGGAGCGAGGAGAGACAGGCATGGCTGACTGTGGGGTCGGGGTTCATGGGTCAGGTACAACAGACGTGGGTCAAGTTTCTACCTGGGAACAAAAAGTTAAAGCAAAACAAATGGTCCCCTACAGGGACAATTAAAGAACATTTACAAAATCACCTCCCAGAGGAGCGAGGGAGGTAATTTAGGGCCCTGCCTATGCGACTGAACAGCCGTTGGGTTTGGGTGAGAGCCATTTCACAGGGTGAACGCTAAACTGCTGTTGTCTGCGGTCGGACACCACCTGTGGGAACAATCCCAGTGGTCTGCCCAACCATCGCCCGCACGCCGCCCAGACACTTTCAAGCTTTACCCATGTCTTTAAAAGATATGTTGTTCCTGAGTAGATCTGTATTAGATTATATCTGGTGGGAGCCTGAGAGGCGACAATCATTTCACATGTATTTCTGGGACCCTTCTTGGAACCCATGGGGCACAGGCTGGAGAAAATTGATGAGTTTGATAAGATAAGGGCTTTGAAAGTAGGGAGTAGCATGAAATTAATCTCTTTCCTAGTCTAAAACTGAATGATTTGGTTATTGTTTCTTGTTTATAGGAATGCTAACAATAAGCAAGCAAAGAGTTCTAATGTAAAAGCCTCATACTGTCCATCTGTAAAACAAAGAGCCCAAATAAACTAAGCGATAACTGCTAAGGAAGGTGGAAAAAGATCAAATGTCATCAAAAATCTCACCCGACACATTTGACATCAATGTTCAGATTGATTAAAGACAATTATTCATTCATCTATCAGTCAATAAAATCAGTAAACGGCTGCTAAAACTTAGAAATAATATTTCGTAAACAGATGTCAAATGTCTGGCCTACAACGAATCAACAAATGTTTATAGCTTAGTTTTGTATTCCCCATCCACAGTAAGCATCGGAAGAACAATAGACACTTCATCAGATTACCTCAGATATCCTTGAGCCATAGGGCTGGGATTCGTTCGGTTCAACGGTGTGTAAATGTTTTCACTAATGTGCAATGTTCTGCAACGCTCGCAAGTTCAATTAATTGCTTTAATTAGCCCATCGTCATTTGCCCGGCAGATGAAGAACACGCGCTTTGAAACGACTTTGAAGACCGATGTGCTCTCTCTTTTAGTGTTTCTTGCTCTCTTCCTCTTTCTCCACCAGAAATTGACATGTGTTTCCTTGGTCAATATTAGCCCAAAATGTGACCTTGACTATTTACTATACAAAGTTTCAAAGGAGAAACAGGCTGCTTTCTGAACAGGAAATTAAAATTTGATTGAAGACACGGCAATTCAACTATACTTATGAGGGTCAGAGTAATTTTATTCCAAAAGTTATTTACATACTTACCTCTCCGATATTAATATGGGGTTCCTTTCAACATTCCAACACTATTTTATTAAAATCATGCAAATGAAATTGTGAATAGATCAAATAAAAAACCCACAATAAATCTCTGTTGAAACAAAGCATTTGTGTTTAAGCATGAGTTAAAGATAAATTATCAACACATTCAGCTGCTGTAGACGGAGAGTTTAGGGCCAAGCCAGCAGGTTTTTATACGGTTAATTAAACTTTTTTCTAAATAGTTTGTAGAAATTGAGCATCAGTTGCACTTAGGCACAATTCTCCAATAGCAAACACAGCTATACACGACTCTGCAGCAGCTTGCCGATAGCTAAACAAGACTAGGCTTCAAAGTGATGAGGGTCATGAAATATTGTGTGGGTGAACGGCGGGTGAAATGACATGAGTACGAGAAGCCACATTTCATTTTGTATTAGCTGTGAGGCTATTTGCAGCTGCCAGGACACACATTTCTGTCAATCAAACAGTGTGAAGAGCTGTTTGCTCTAAACAAAGTTATTGACTGTTTTTTGGGTGAAGGCAAGAATATAGTGTAGAAATGTGTAGAAATGGGGATGGTGAGGGATGGACACACAAGCAGCAGCCCACAGATGAGTGACACACACACACACAAACAGGGAACTTTAAGAAGGTGCAGAGCTTTTACCAACAAAAGTAACCAAATTCACCTTATTGGCAACACTGCTGCCTGTGTGGCTTTAGGTGGGGGGATATATAGCCACCATAATACAGTAGCTTTGTTCCGTAGGAAATGTAGGAGAGGCTCCTCGAATGATTATTCTGTAAGCGTCTGACGTGTCTCTCTATTTGCAAAATAAACTGCTAATTGTGCCAAGAGAATTTGGTCTCTGTGTTTACTCATTTTAAAGTGTCTATCGATGAAATTTCCATCACAAAATCTATACATAAAAAAGAAAATGAAAGTATGTACACCTTTTATTACTTAGTAGAAGTGCCTTTGGCAGTGATCACACTTACGAGATATGCTGTAGACTATCCCAGCATTTCAAACTCACATTTTACTTTCCAGAACCTAAAACTCTCATATTGGATGGGAGCATTGGCCACATGTGGTCTTCAGATCTACCTGTAGATGTTAAATATGGCTAAAGTCTGAGCTTTGGCTGGGCCACTCAAAAACCTTTACGGTCTTGTCTCAAAAACCCCATTATCTTGGCTGCGTGCTTCAATTTGTTGTTGTGCTGAAAGATGAATCTTCGCCCCAATTTGAGGACCTATCAGTATTTTCGCTCCGCTTATCCTGCCCTAAATCCTGACCAGTCTTCCAGTATCTACAGCTGGGAAGCATTCTCGTAGCACCACTTGTTTCACTGATTGGGTGTAGTAGCCAGGTGATGAGTTGTATCTTGATTTCCAGTGACGTAGCGTTTGGCATTCAGGCTTATTAGTTCCATTTTGGTTTCATCAGACAAGAGAATATTCATTTTTATGGTCTCAGTCTGTCAGATGGCATGTTATATACCATTTACTCAGAGTTGATTCCATCTAGCCACCCCTGATTGATGGAGTGCGGCAGAGAATATTGTCCTTCTGGCAGGTTTTCTCATCTCTGGAGAGAAACTCTGAAGCTATATTAGAGTGGCCATATTTGGGTTGAAGAGTGTGGTGCAATACCTTCAGGAACATTACATGAAGCTGACTTGTAATGTTCCTGAAGGTATGTTCTTTTTCCTCCTATTTTTGGTTAATAAAATATCATCTTTTAACACATGTGCCTCTTCCTGTTACAACAGGTATTATTGTGCTTTGTTACTGGGAGATTGGAGACACCGAAACAGGGTGCAACCATTTAATTCTCAAAACATGTTTCTAACTCAAATCAAAATCAATTAATCATTTCCTTCTCTGTCCGATTCACCTAAATAAATATTTGCACAACCTTTTACCTGAATATACAGCTCTTTCTTTCATTTTCAAAAAAGTCCAAAAGGAAAGGTTTGTGTAAGGAACAGAAGCATTAATTTTTTTTCCAGAGCTGCATTTTGAAAATACATAGGGGTAACGCAAATGCAGAATTTTGGTTGGTTTGACCATACGCTGTAGAGTGTCAACCCACCAGCAGTAACAAGAGGTTCCAATTCAGGACACAGGATCCTCGCCTCAACCATCGAAATGTATTCTTCAACTACCTGATAGTTTAGATGTGTCCTCATGTAACAAAATCTAGCACGGGCACAAAAATGGGGCTGGCAGTATATGCAGTGCGTAGAGGCACGACCCCAAAAAATTACGGCGACTTTCTGATTTTATTTAACCTTTATTTTGCATTTCAGATTAGTTAAATTGCATATCAACCACTCACCCTCCGACATTAGTGTTCTGCATTCTGGGATGCAGAACAGAAAAAGGGAAAATGAAAAACAGTGCATCAACATGAGGACAGCAAAGTCTTACGTGGTTAAAATTTTACATCCCCAGCAAACACAAACTTGTTATTGGGCTCTTCGTCTCATTCTCTGTTAATGCAGAAGAGCAGGTTTTGTCTCTCAGGGCCCAGTCAAATATATCAGAAAACATTGGATGTGGTATGACTAAATTACCTCATCCAGATGTAATTTAATAATTCCAGAGGCTAAGTCACTGACTTGTGATGGAAAGGTTGCTTAGATCCAATCATTTGGAACAATTAAGCATTTTTTTCTGCTCTCTGTTTCTATTGAAAATATTGGTGAAACTTTCCAGTCAGGTTCGTCGCAACTCCAGTTATTACATATTTTTTTAATTTACCACGAATAGCAGATAAAGGTATTTTAAGGAATGTGTCTATATATTTATAGCCATTGCCTGATTCGCGAAGGTCCTTTTGTGATTTCTAAAGGTGTCAGTCACCTTTTGTCTTATTTCACTGGTGTGATCTCTGGCAATTCCAATTTAGATGAATCACTACTGTAATTTAGCCTGTGCACAGTATCACCTCATATTTACACCTAAGTAATGATGTCATTAACACTAGAACCACCATGCCTTTCAGACCAACTGTATCAGCCAGAGCCTGTTTCTCATCATTAACATACAAATCGTCCTTATGAGCATACACTTCCCCTTCCGCAGCTTCACCTTCCTGCCAGAGCATCAGTTAATCTACTGGATCATCAAACTATGTAGAAAAGTCTCAATGTAAATACAATAATGTATTTGCATTGAAAGTCTTATCATACAAAAACAACTATTATTTCTAAGAACACAGAATTAAGTATTTTCATTCTCTTTTTAGGCCCTACAAAGTACTAAATGACAGCTACACAACACTGAAATTATTCAAAGAAAAATCCATTAGAATTTAGTTTTCATTTTGATCTCATTTTGATGGGTAAGGTAAAATATGAGACATTATCAACCAATTTGGGATGATCAAAGGATATACGCATGAATAGCAGTACATAGACCTGAAGTAGGGTGGCTTGATAAACACGATACATTTCAAAGAATGAATAACACATAGGCTACAGCCTATTAATAGAAATAAAATGGATAGATCCAAGGATTTGTGGCCTCTTCTACAAAGACATAGTGCCCTTGGGTGCATGGCAACACAGTCTTCTCTTCAAGTCAGAGTTTACGCTAGACATTTAGCTGTTCTATATGGCCATTACATTTCCAAAACTACGGACATATAGATGATTTTATTTAAATTAGTCAACGGATTAAACTCTTCACAATCTTTGCAAACTGAGCATATCGACTACAGCTAGGGCTGTCTCACTAATTACATTAATTGCCTGATCGAAATCATTTGAGGCAGATCACAATTTTTATAAACATAAATTTTTTTAACAATATATTGAGCTATAAATAAAATGATTGTAAATGGTAAATTGGCAATAAATGTTGAAGACATTTTATTTTGGATTCTTATTTGATATCCACAGCCATTACTCATACGTTTACCTATAGTACACAAAATTCTGGAAGGTACTGTTCCAAATTCAATTCACCCAAGAAATAGCTTTGATAATTTCTGCGTCATTTCCCAGTGAAAATCCAAGGATATGTAAAATGTTTCCTCTCGCGTAGTGAGGGTTTAACTACAAAATGTTGTCTTTTAAAGACTCACTTATTTTCCCCCCTCCCCCAACAAAAAGATTTTCACAAAACTAAATAAAAACTACACCGTGTGTCACCATCATAATGAGGGTTTACATTCAAATACTCAAAACATCCAATCTCAGATTAGGTGCACATATTGTCATGACACCATTATGTACTTGTGATGTTTTGAGTTTTGATTTATCATAAATGTATTTTGTTATTATTGTGGCTGTCAATGAAACATACTGAATAACTGAAATAAATCAAATTCTTTTTGGGTCCGTCTCCACTACTCACATTACCTTCCTGCTCTATTAATCCTCTGATCCTATCTAATTGCACACACTTTCTTCAAAAGGAAAAAGCAAGTGCACATAAAAAATGTAAGCTCTAAAAATAAACTGCAAGGAGACAGTCTACATTTTCCAAAAATCCAATACATTTGCAGTTCAAAAGGTCTGTTTGGAATGTGTCGAGAATCATTATTCAGACAGAGTTCTAGGCACTAATATCAAAGTGCAGAAAATGCTAAAATCCATCTACAAATCAAATTAAAACCATCTAATTATCCTAACTAGGCTGAAAATAAAACGTAGAGAACACACTACAGTCAGGGTCTGGGAGAAGAAAAAAGGGGTGTGAGTTGGCAAATAGGAAATATGCAAACACTGAATGGGGGTATAACAGGAAATTAGTGGAGTTGTCTTGTGAATTGTGTCCTTTTATAATGACACCCACCCTCTTATTTTCTAATTTGCCGAGAAGCATCATGGTATTGTGTCTGTATTTTGTCTGAATGTGGTGTCATTTTGGCCCAGGGCTTGGTAAGGCGCACCTGTGTCAAACCAGCTACCACAATATTGATAGCCTGCTGGGATGCAGCTGGAGAGGTCAAGCTCTCACCTTTCATGACAGACTGGAGGACAGCTGGAAGAAAGGAACAGACAAAAATGGGAGAGAGACATAACGATCTAGGTGTTGTCTTCTCTGGAGAAATACAGGCGTGCGCCCCAGGCAGTTTACTTTGTTGGTCTGATTTTGCAAACAGGCCAGAGAAGTGCTCAACTAATAATCAGCAGAGACCTAATGGAAAATCGTGAAATCGTAACATCATTGTCCGAAACTGCTGTGTGACTTTTGACACCAAGCAAGGATAATATTTCCCATCTAGTTTAAATTCTTGCCAATGGAAGCAAACAAGGCATATATGTCCAGTGTATTTTCTTTAGCAGCCACACTTATACAGAGTGAATGGATGGAATAGAACAATTACGGTTGAGTGTCTTGCTCAAGGGCACAACCACATGTTTAATATTGTCAGATTTGGTATTTGAGACACCGGCAATTCTGTCTTCAAACTTTAACCACGAAGTTGCCATTCCTTAAAATGTTGTAGTTGTGACAGTTATACTTCACTGACAGCTAATTCATTTCAGCGGATGTTGTAACATAAACAGGAGCCCTATTAATATTACTAAATAATATGGTACAAAAAGATGCTGCAGTATTCACTTATGACATGGGTTCAAATCTCATGAGATAGTCACATAGCATTTATATTTATAGGTCTCTATTTAAACTGCTATTTATTGAAGCCGTAAAATGCAACAAACTATCATACCATCTTTCCTCCCCTGTGTTTATAGCATCTGGCTATAAACCAGATAGACTAATAGGCTCAGTAATTTCAAAGGATGAGGCCAGAAGCTAGGGGGTATGAGATAAAGCGGAACAGACAGTTCTTTATAGCTCCAGGAAGCAGCTCTTCAAGTTGAGGTCTATTGTCATGATAAGAACAATAGCTGTGGCTCTAAAGGTTCTGTTCGGTCCATGATGAGTTGCAGTGGCCATCGAGATTTAAATCCCTGCAGCGGTGGGGAGTTATTGTCTCCTGTGCTCCTGTGCCGTTTATTTCTTTTTTGCGACCTGAGTTTTATGTGGAAAATAGCTGATCTTATCCGGGGTCCTCTTTGGCACCTTCAGTTAGAACGCTGTTGATCTTCATGCTGCTCTGTTTTCCTTGGGCCTGGCGATCAGGTCTCTAGCCTTCAAGGCCGCGCAGTGACCAGCGGTAATTGTTCCGGCTATATTTACTCTGCAATCACATTCGGGCCACGAGAGTAATACACACTTTCAAAGTTCCCTTGAGCCAGCAGATTTTGGCCATTTGATTTTTTTAGAGGAAGGCCCTGCGCGGTGATGGCAGGCGGGAACAATTAGCGTGCTTATTTCCCGTGAAATGGAGACTCCCAGGGCCGAGGCAAGGAAAGGTCCTGAGAGCAAGGATAAGGCACGGGGGTGGGGTTTACAAGCACAAGACTCCTTGAACCTTGTGGAAGTCACAACAGCAGAGCCCGGGTGGGTGTAAATCCCTTGGCATTGCAACGTGCATGTGTTTCACCCCCCATCTGCCGACAGGCGTTATTTCAATCAGAGCAAAAAGGTTGGTATATAACAGTGAGTCTATTTATTAGATGTTTTCTCGACTTTGTCAGCTCTTCTGAAGTCAAAACCACAAGTATAGTGTTTGTGTAACAACGGGTTGATGCACTTCTTTGGAATCCCTCAAGCTTACTGAGATCATCAGCAGAGTGAGAGTCACATTCTCATCTGACTGAAATCCTGGTACACTGTGGCACAGTGCAGTTTGGGTAAAAGCATGAAGGCTTGGCAAGGATGCTTAGCATGAAGGCCAAGTTGTAGGTACAACTGGACATTATGACATCGGAGGGTTGATAATGAAACAGGCGGTAGGACATGTACCTATTATTTTGATCACATAGACCAGTCGGAAGCGATATCGCAGCCCGATACTGCAAAATGTATTAATATCAAAGGCAGCTATTTCAAAGCCTATAGCAGGGGACTCGGATTTAGCATTTTTTTGCCAGATGCATTCACACACTATATCAATACAAAAATAATACTGAGTTGTTGCCTGAACCAAAAGGTGTAACACTGAGTAAACATATTTGTATGTATGTCAACTGAAGCCATTTCAAATATCTTCGCTTGGGGGAATCGGAAAACATATGGTTTTACAGAGAATAACCGCTTAGATCAAATAAATTGAAAGATGCTGAGTTACTGCCCAGCCTTGCGCATGGTAGACGGGGCCGTAAAACAAGCCTTATTTCCCATGAGGCAAACGCTTGACAGATACTGGATTCAGGCAGGCAGGCAGGGCAGGCCCCCAGTTAGCTACGTGCTAAGCCTGTGTGGAAATCTCCACTGTGTTGGACAGTGGAAACCATGTACACCAGCGACTGATGCTAGGCTTATGACCTACACAGGATGGCCTGTGAGACACAGAAACAGACCGGCTCACTCGGTCCGAAGATACATTTCAGTGTGCGGCCTGTAGAGGCTGTGGCGGTAATCAATTCAATATCAAATTATTGTAGGTATATATCAGAAATGAGATGAAAGCAAAAGGAGTAAGAATAATTTCTGACAGAGATGGCATATTCTGCCTGATAATCACTGATGCGGATTGAAACACCGAACTGTCTGTCTCCCAGTCTTTACATACATGCCAAATGAGTTTACTTATCCCTGAAAAGAAAACATTTATTCAACCTTACAGCCTTATATACATATTACAGTGAAACTTTACATATTACAGCATTACATTTTTACCTCAATTGAACACCTTATTGAAAGTTCACAAGATAGACATGCCAAACTGGCATATTTAGGACTTGAGCCTTTTCACCTTGGTCATCCACTTTCCCCCAGTTTCCCTTCAAGCTAAGTTTAAGGACTATGACATCACACATTCCCATCTAAAGTGTATGATTGGATTGCAATATGGCATTCTATACTGTATGGAGTGAAAAGGACAAGCTCCTAACACTGTTTGGTTCACCTTGATTCCATTCTCTGCACCTCTTCTTCTATCACTCTGTTTTTCCTTTTTCCCCGCCCCCTTACTTTCTGATTGAACCGTTCCGCTTAGCTTCCCTGTGCACCACCCAGAACATTACAAGCCCAACCCCCCATATTCCCTCGGCGGCCCCCACACATTTTTTTTTTCAAATGGTGACCTCCATGGCTGAACGCGCATCACATTTTGCCCCGGCATCCATAATGCTAACATATGTAGGGTGGCCTAATACAGTTAGAGGCCCAGGTCCCCGGATCTATGTCTGCAGGCTTAATGCAATTACGCTCGATTCCATAGTTTGATCCACCTATCAATGTCAATCGCGTTAGAGGCCGCTGAAGGCTGATAGCTCTTAGGGGGCTGGGGGGAAGCGGGAGTTATGGGGGGAGGGAGTTTAAGGTGAGGGAAGAATTGGCGGGTGGTGGGCAGGGTCTCTAATGCAATAGGCAAACAGGATCTGAGAGCCTTTTATTACGTTAATGCATTGTGGGTTAATTATACCGCTGTCTACTAATATGACTTTGCCTAAAAAAAGCAATTAAATTGTGTATGATCTGATCACCTCCATCGGAAATGGCAAACCGGCGTTCAAGCAAGCGTGGGCTGGACAGCGAGGAGCTGCTGGCGCCTGGCGCGTTTCAGATGTTTTCCATTTTTCGACAATGGTGGTGAGTTTCACTGGGGCAGACACAACGTGTGCTAGTAAGCCAAAAAGACACACACCCAAGTGTTCTAGCTGCTCCCACAGCAAGGTAACTAACTGAATCCTGAGGTGTTTGTGTTTCAGTGTACAAACTGGAGTAGAACCAGATGTCCAGCAGGGAGCCATACATTTAGAGTCGTCTGATTTTCAAGCATATACAGATGAATACAATTAAAAAAAAGACATTCACACAGCTGTAAAATGTTCCTGACCAGTCGATTCTACCCCGATTATGTTTTTCAGTATGAGCTCAACACGAAGTGATGACTCCAAAACAACCTTGAGCTGTGGACATTCTAAGGGTGGCGCCTCTTTACTCCTCACCTACAGATTGCAATGGGAACCTGGGCCTTCTGTTGCCTTCCAATTTGGCAAAGCCTGAAAAAACTGGAGGGTGGAGCCCATGCCCCTTGGATCTTCGGGAGCCACAACAAGGCACACATTTCCTCCAAATGAGCTCAGTGTTTTCCCCTAACTCTGTAATCGGTGTGCTGGGTGAATGTAATCAGCCGCCGGCCTGAAGGCAACCACCAGCCCAATTCCAAAAGCTAGTATATTGATATTAGTCGGTTAGTCAAGAAATGCTTTCAAAATGGCCAGAGGGCTATGGAGAGATAAATAAATAAACTTTCAGGCAAGAAAACCTATGACATGAATACCAAACATTTATTTGGGTCTATGCTCTGAATAACACATTCAGGGGGTGAGAAAGAGCTCTTGCATTGTGTGCATTTGTTGTGAACATACTTTGAATGGAAACTGTAGAGAGGACATTGGAATTGGTATCACACTACACGGAGTGAGCAGGGAAAAAGATGGGTTCAATGAAGGAAGCAAGAGAGCAAATACACAAATCACCACACCTCGTCAAAATAAACCAGTGCGCTAGCAGTCAACACAGAGCCACAATGTGATTTATGATCATTCTCTGTGCCTATTTTATTTCCCTGATTACCGTGGGCAGCTAACATGGAGAGCAAATTAATGAAAATGTTGGGGAATTATACACTTCACTTTGCCTGGTGCTGCGCTTGAATTATCTGAGAAGAGGCCTGAATTTGAGGAAGCGGCCGATAACCCCTGCAAATAATGATTCCTTGCTCTTCTGAGGAATTTCTGTCAGATTTGGAAGCGTCTTCAGTGGAAGGACAAAGAAACCAACCTTGTTGGAATGGAGAGAGGCTGCAGGGTCATTCTGTCAGAGGCCCTCAAAATGGCCGCTGTGGGCGGGAGGGAACATTATTAATGTCTGAGGATAGAGAACAGGAAAGAACAGCTCCATCCCCAGGGTTCAATATTGACGTTTTTAAAATGACACGGCACTAGCAGCGGATGCTCACTCCCAATACAAACTCTCCGCAAACTACCCCCTGAAATGTTTCATTAGAACACATTGGCTCTAAGGGCCAAGAATTGACGGGGAAGATTACAGATTTTTGGGAAAATAAGCAGCTGGTCTGTGTATCTGTTCCTGACACTGAGGCAGGTGGTCCCGCTCTCCTGGAAAGAGGACGCTGCTTACCGTAGATCAGCTGTCTCACTCCACCTGGTGAGGTGGCAGATAGTGAGACTACTTCCTCTTCAACATTGGAGCCCTCCAGGGGCCGAAAAGAACTAACCACAGTCCAGGTCTTTAAAAAACAACAGTTACTTCAGCCAGAATGACGGTTCTTCTTAACTCTCCAAGGTGGCGCCTTAGAGTGGGAGGCCGTGTGGGCGGTGAGGGGTGGCTGCGGCCGACGAAAGTCTTTGCAATGGCAGGGTTTCTCGGAGCAAAACGGGAGAACTCAGCCTGTTGTGGCACATTAGGGTGTTGACAGATGGATGCAGAGGGCCATGGGACGCAGAGGGGATCGCTGTGATTTATCACACTGCGTGGGACGTTTATCGGGCTGCAAGTTGCTGAGTCTGGAAAGAAGGAAGGCCCTGACGGGAGGACGATTAGAAGGAGGGAGCGAGGGAGGGAGATCAGGATGAAAGATGGGGAAGGAAGTGGACTCTAATCTTGAAAGGCATGCTACAGGTTGTATGGTGGCAACATTTTTGTAATTATACCATTCGTATTTTCATTATTAAATCAGCTAAAGTATATTTGGAGTCAAGACAAATGTTGTCAACTCTATTGAGGCCATGAACAATTAATACGGTTCCCAAGGACTCTCTGTCACACTAGCGGTAAACAAAGACGTACAGGGAAAACCAGGCTATTCACCTCCACGACACCTTGAGCATTTGTTTGCTTCGGTTACACCTTGCGAACAGCCAAGGCGGTTGTTGTCATTCATCTTGTCTGGCTCACCAGGTCTTCAAATGGAGAACCTTTATTGCTTCTATCATTCTGGATTTGCATGGGCAACTGAGCGTCAGACATCTGAGGGCCACCACTTTCTCTCGCCTTCCAATCAGTGTCTTGAGGAAGGCAGGACTTGATATTTTCATCTTCAGCACTCCGGTAGCTCTTCTGACTTTGTGCATGCTGGGGGAAGATGCGATCTGAAGGGTGTATCCTTTAGAGGACAGACTGTAAGACTGCCCTAAACATAATGCAAACATCTCAAGAATGGTGGGACCATGAAATGATTTATGTTCCCTCCAAATGCAAAAAGGGAACACCTAAATCACACATCGAGTCTTGATGAATTAAATATATTAAAGATCAAAATCTTTCTGTAATTTGTTCAGAAAAAAAAAGGTACGGAGGTCAGTAGAAACCAAAATCACCAAACGATTAAGGACAGGATTTGACACAGTGAAAATCTAAGTGTCAGAGCTTAACGGCTCCGTAGGGTGGTTAAATAATAGAGAACCCCCACAAATCAAAGGAGAAAATACATTCTGTATTTTATTGGAATAATGCAGCAGAGTTGTCCTATTTCAATGAACGTTCCAAAATGTTCTCACTGTAAAGCTGGTTACAAGTTGATATATACACTGAACGGCTTGTTTATCTCAGGTTTCCAAGACAATATCCCCCATGCCAGATGGTCAATGTAAACATTCCTGTGGTTTACAGAGTGCAACCTACTGAAAGAAATAATCTAAATACAGATGTTCCAATTGGTCTCTTACCTAGGCGCTATAACTTTCAATGAAACATACCTTTATAACACATTAAAGGTACTATCTTATTACACATATTCCACATAAGTAAACAAATGAAATCACAGGCTTTCCGACTTGCATGAGTTTTGTCACGACAACTCATAATGCGTCTGGGCATGCTCCTGAAGAGATGGTGAATGGTGTACATGGAAGTCTCCTCCCAGACCAGAATTGGGGCAACAGTGAGCTACTGGACAGTCTGTTGCACTACTTCGGGGAGTCGGATGCACCAATACATAATGTCCCAAAGGTCCTCAATTGGACTCAGTTCTGGGGAACGTGAGGGCCAGTCAGTGGCATCAACGCCTTCATCATCCAGGAACTGCCTACACACTCTGGACGCATGAGGCTGGCATCATCTTGCATCAGGAGGAACCTGCACCAGGCTAAGGTCTGACGATGGGTCTGAGGATTTAATCCCGGTACCTAACAGCAGTCAGGGTACCATTGGCAAGTACGTGGATGTTTGTGCGACCCTCCAAGGATATGCCTCCCCAGACCATCACTGACCCACCGCCAAACCCGTCAAGATGGATGATGTTGCAGGCAGCATAATGTTCACCATGGCATCTCCAGATTATTTCACATCTGTCACATGCTCAGTAGGAATCTGCTCTCATCTGTGAAAAGAATGGCCCGCCAATGGCGGACCTGCCAGTTCTGGTGTTCTCTGGCGAATGCCAATTGAGCTGTACAGTTCTGGGCTGTGAGCATAGGTCCAACTAGAGGACATTGAGCCCTCATGCCACCCTAATGGAGTCTGATTCTGAATGTTTGGTCAGAAACATGCACACCAGTAGTCCACTGGAGATCATTTTGTAGGGCTCTCCCAAAGGAGCAGATACCTGCTGCTGAGTTGATGGCCCGGTCCAGCTCTCCTCGTCTAACAGCCCATCTCCTGGTATCTCCTCAACGTTCTTGAGACTCTACTGAGACACAACAGACCTTCCTGGAGGAGCTGGACTACCTGTGCAACCTGAATGGGCTGCAGGTACCTCCTCATGCTACACTTAGTACTCTCTCAACCAATAATATCACAATCATACTGTCTTGGATCTCAAGAGCAAAAACTGAAATGGGGAAAGTATTACTCCTTTAATGTTCTTATAACATACAACTGGAGGAAAGAGTATCATTCACATGTTTTAAAGGTCTGAAAGCAGAAATTCTCTGACCACTGTAATAGTGACTTACATGCATGCTGACTTCATCCTGATGATCTCCTGCTAGCCACTCAAAAAGGTTTCCAAATTGAAGTGTATGTTTCTGGTTAAATAAAGGTTAACTAAAAAAAAAATTAACCTTTCAATAAATGTTTAAGAGATTCAGAAAGAGATAGAGAGAGAATACATAGCAAGGGAGCTAATGCTCCCTATTTTATGGTATAAACTTGGGGTGGTACCTTGTCATTCTCCGGCAAACAAATTAGCATTAGAAGGAAGGAGGAAAAGGCAAGTGGATGCACGACTGAAGTATGACAATTTTAATGCCGCTTACATAATTGGTGGGTGGCATAGGGACTGTCGTAGGCTCCTCAAATGCCAAGGAGTGGCCAAATGAACAAAAGGTGGCAAGCAAAGTGTGGCCAACTGAACCAAAGGAGACAATCAAAGTGTGGCCAACTGAACCAAAGGTGGCAAACAAAGTTTGGCCAACTGAACCAAAGGTGGCAACCAAAGTGTGGCCAACTGAACCCAAGGTGGCAACCAAAGTGTGGCCAACTGAACCCAAGGTGGCAACCAAAGTGTGGCCAACTGAACCCAAGGTGGCAACCAAAGTGTGGCCAGCTGAACCAAAGGTGGCGACTGCATGGAGGCAAACGTGGCTAAAGCGGACAAGGTGGTCCTCAGCTCACAGGGGGCCCAGGGCTAATGCTAAGTGGCAGTCTGACAGAAACGCCTTAATTATGAGAAATGCATACCGCCTTGATTGTATGCCATTAATTAGTCTTCCCCGTGTCTAGCTACCTGAAGTTGTGTGTCAAGCTGCTCAGTTAGAAAGGCAGTTTACCCACTGTGGCAGAACCTTGACAGGCTAATATGGGCTGTGGGAGCAATAATAACAAGATGTTTGTGGGTGTTTGTGTGTGTGTTTGTGTCTCTCCCTCTTCAGTCACAGCCTTCCCATGAAGTGATGTTTTATCTGTTTGTTGAATCAGATTATTCTGCTCGCTAGAGTTCCATAAGGTGGAAGAATGTTACACTTAATATTTTACAGCACTATGAGTTTCTTTGCTTCTGTTCTATGCTTGGGGATAAAATTGGACTTCAATTCCCACTTTCAACAACAATATTATTCATCATACAGCTAAGATCTGATGCATTCAGTCTGTCCTCATATTCACAACAACTTTGAAAATAAGATTTCACCATAACGGCCTGTTTAATGTTAGTAATAGTACTAGGAGTTTAGCTTCTTCCCACTGCAGAACAGTCATACTGCATGCTGAGAAAAAGTGAAATACATTTGAAGTTGTATCTTTCATGACAATTGGATTGTTATGGCAAGAACAGCTCAAATAAGCAGAGCAAAATATGTCGGTCAGTCAATTCAAAAATGATTTCAAATACCTTTACGAATGTATATTACTAACTTCTAAATGCATAGAGAAAATACAACATATATTTTGAAAAAGTTAGTTGTTTTTATAAACCATCCACACACTGAGTGTGATTCCTTGTTTACAGTCTCAGTGAGTTCTCCAGCTTTGGGTGATAACATGCATAGTGTGGAATGATCAGACAAGTGCCACATGTACTGTTTGTAAAACAGGGAACACTCCAATTCAACTGCCTGAAT
Source organism: Esox niger (assembly GCA_016801105.1). NCBI lineage: Eukaryota > Metazoa > Chordata > Actinopteri > Esociformes > Esocidae > Esox > Esox niger. The sequence goes on from JACXGJ010001253.1 coordinate 44,757, forward strand.
GAAATAAAATAATGAAATGATTCATTTAAAACAAATCTGAAGAAATACATTTGCTGACACTAGTGCATGATTCTACTCTCAACTGAACATAAAGCTCAGTTTCAAATGTTTCGCAAACAAGATATGCTGACTTTTATGACTTCATTAAAACTTTCTTCAGTCAAGACATCCAATTAACTTGCTGTTATGGATGAGACCTATACTTGTATATTCAGACATTTGGTGACCCAAACATTGAATTAACTTTGGCAATTTGTCAAACATAATCTGAAGATTACTTTTTGTTAAATTTTTTTGTGAACTCTAAACATATCTGAAAAGCGACACATTTTTCTGTTTAATGGCTCTTAGGATACTAAGTACGCAATGAGGTAAAAAAGCAGACATTCAACGTTACGTTGAGTTACACAGTCACCAAGACATTGTTATTATGCTACATTCAAGGCATTATGTTATACATTTTTGGCTTTCATACTGTCTTCTGTAATTCCCCAAAATAATAAGACATAGTGATGTATATCTGAGACCCGTCACATATGAGTTGCCTGGAAACAACAGTGTTGTTAGAGTAGGTTGGAGGACGTCTGCTGGCTGTGTGTGTCATGTTTAATGAAAAACAGTCAAGGAAACAGATCTAATATAGGTAGTGGACTACTTATCCCGTTGCTACTTGGAGCAGGCTTTTACAGAAAAGAAGGATAGAGATAAGTGTAGGCTGCTGTTACTGAGGATATTCAGCCGTCTCCACAAATACATAGGCTTGCAGTGAGAGGCCTCGAGATTGCAGTCCAGCCAGAGGACAGGGTCAATCTGTGTTGCCCTGGTGCATCAGCTGTGGGCAGCCTGGCTGTTAGGGAGGAAGACACACTGCCTGTACCCGGGAGCGACCACACAGTGGCCGTGAACATTTAGAGCGTTTTGTATTGGAGCATCTAGACAAACGTAGGTGTGTGCGGGCATGTGTGCGGGCATGTGTGTGGGCATGTGTACGCGCGTTACGGGAGGCACGGCGATGGCCTGGTACTGCAGGAGTGGGCAGATGTCAGCTCAGAGTGAGTAGGAGGACACGATAGAAACGACGAGGAGGGAGCCATGTCGAATAAGACGACTAGGAGCAATGACTTGCACCGAGGGAGACCAAAATGAGACCAAGGACGAGAGACGGATGGAGAGAGAAAAGCGGGAAACTACAGAGATTTCAGGGGAAAATAACAGAGGGGACAGAAAACAAGAGAAACAGACGGACAGATGAAGTGAGTCAGAGTCACAGGTAATTGGAAACCTCGCCTCATCTCCTCCCGCTCTCTCATCTGGGGCAGAACGGAAGCACTGGAAAGTTCCAAACGGTCCAAACTAACCACACACCGGCCCGGTGACTTGTCACGCTGTGTTTTCCTGTCCCAATCATCCGTTATTGAGCCGCTGGGCGCTTGACCAGCTTCTAGAATTGCAGCGGCGTGGGGTGTGGGAACGAGACGAACGACACCAGAAGACGACATCAGCCAAAGCACCACGGTGTTTGTACAAACGCAAGTAATCCTGCTTGAGCCACCGACGGATCCAAAACTACAGCTTGATAAATGATACATTTCTCAGGAGAGGTGATTAAACATCTCCAAAAAAAATCCTGGATGTGCCGTATCCTAGAATCAAACCATTAGTGTCTTTGTTTTGTTCAGATGTCAAAGGAACATTGGGGGAAAAAAATCAAGCCTAGCGATATATAGATACATTTAAATTTTTGCTATTTCTTGCCACTGCATACTGAGTGTCCAATTACTTTTTGATTCCGCACATTAATGCTTGTGCCCAACACTTTGGGGAGGATTCTAAGCTCTGGCTGTGAGAATTATAAGGCAAGCATAGATATAGGCGTATAAGATATGTGGGTGCATAACAGGAAAAGTGTTACCATACTGTTTACATAACCCTACTGCCTAACCTGAAACCTAACCAGTTATTAAAAGTGACCCGATTTCTTTTGGCGGAGGGCGATATTATTCAGATTGTACTATTTCTGTCAGGACTTTATGTTCAGAAATACTTATATTACTTAGGCTAATAAGATTTATGGATGACACGCATTAACATCACACGGTCTGAATATTTTTGCTAGACACCATTAAGCATTGGGTTGAACTTATTAACGTTTTTACTAAGTTTACCTCCACCACAAATAGCATCTATAAACTGTATAGCTTTTGCCACTTGCCGTTTTAACAGCTTATTAGCCATATGTGAATGACATTGAAACAATAACTATAAATATAGGTGAGGATAACCGACGTTTTTGTTATGTGAAAAGGCGAGAATTATAACTTGTGTAGTTATTATCTATCCTCAATAAATCCTAACGAATAAATAAACAATACACCATCAATTGTCACAATATTACAGTAAACAGTTTTATTTTAGGCTTCCTATAACGTAGCTACTGAAGGTCGCACCAAGCTAAGATTATATCTATCCTGAACAAATCCTCTTTTGCAACTGGCTATTTTAATAGCTTATTAGCTATTCATAAATGACATTGATAAAGTTACAATCAATACAGCTGATGACAATTTACTTTTTTGTCAAGTGAAAAGACGAGAGAATCAGGTTGTCAGCGATGTCTGTTCCGTAGTCTGCGTCTCTAATCACTACGCTATTTAACGAAGGGTAGTCAGTCAGTCAATCACTCACTCACTCAGTAAGAAATGTTCGCTCTTCTAGGCTGGCTTTGCATACACGGTCCTGATTGTTTTTTATTAACAAGTAAAAAGACAAACAAAATCGATTAACCAAGTAAGCACTAATGGAGAATTAGAGAAAATAAGACCTTCATGCAATGCAAGCTTTTTACCAACTTCTCAATGCATATTGGAGGAGAAATAAATTAATCACATATTTTAGTAAAAACAAATATATGACTGTTTAAACATTTAGAAATTCCCTACATAGAAGCTAGCAAAAAGATCTGACAAGCACAGGTAGTGATCAAGTATGGGTCAGGCTGAAGCTCAGAGCGCATGTTAAGACAAATATTGTGGGTTGGATAACATATTGTATATTAAAGTTATGAAGGCAGGACAAGAAGCCACTTTGCCTCCAGAAAAGTCTCAATATGGGTGTGGATCCTACAAGGTGTCGAATACGTTCCACAGGTATGTGGGCGCATGCCGACATTTCCTTCATTTCCCAAAATATACTCTATTGGGTAGAGGGCTGGGGACAGTGCAGGACACTGACCTGGCATTTGTCAGTCTAGGTTATGTTTTCCACTCATCAATGCAGGCCTTTTTTTTCCCAACAAGTCCTCCTTCACCTTGCTGCCAATTATACCCTTGTAGAAATGAGTATACCACCAGTCCTCAGCCATAGCAACGTGGTCTACAGGCTTGCTGCTGAAAAGCTCTTCAATAAATTAGATGTAATTTACCACACTGATATCAGCTGTGAAGCCTGGGTCCCTACACTCTTACACTCTTGTTAACAAGCCCTCATTACATACACAACATCAGACTCACTGGAACAAACTAATTTTAGCCCACTGAGATAAACTGCTCTTCTACCTTAGGTCACACCTTAATATTTGGCACTCTCACACTAACCTCTGCTCCTAACCTGTATCATGCAGGTTTCTCGTGAAGCGTACACTTCCTTAGGTCATTACTAATTTCAAGCCCTGGCCACCAACAACTAACAAAATCACCAAAGGATTATTAAGTGTAATATTTGTATTTGTGTTATCCAGTATTGCCAATTCACGAGTAATATTATGAGTTGGTTCCCATTTGTTTCTTTATACTGATTATATTGATTATTATTATGATGTAATTGTTTTTAACAGGTTATGTTGTCTTGGTTGTTGTCTTAGGTTTTCTATTGACTTACCTGGTTAAATAATAAGCCCCAATTTTGACATTTCATATCATGCCGTTTTATATCTTTGGATTACAGCCTTTCAGATTTGAAATTAAAAATAGACAAATGGAGTTAAGTTACCTTTGAATTTTTGTTTGGTGTATGATTAATTTCAATCCACAGT
>JACXGJ010001253.1:48886-89519 GCA_016801105.1 Esox niger
TTGCCTCCAATTGGGGAACATATTTAAGTTGACTGTTTTGAGCACATGGGTGTGGTTTATTTTGGTTGTTAGCCGTAGGCTATGCATGCCCAGTCATATTAGCTGCTTTGAGTTTGTTTGTATGTTTCTTTTGTTCTTTCTTCATTAAAACAATGGATTTCTACATCCACACCGTCTCTGCGCCCGTGTCCTTCCAGCAACATGAAAAGTACAGGTGCAATGCATACAAACAAGCATTCATTCTGACAAAATTCAACTATAAGGTAAATCAGGCCCTGAATAGTAGGGATAGTTATTTTAGGTTTGGACACATACAGTAGAGAGAATAATCATCCGCGAACAGAGACACTTTATTTAAGGTGTTTTTAGTATTATATGCATGAATAGCTGAAGCATGGAATCTTGTATTTTGGCAAGTGAATCGATTGCTATGGTCAAAAGTAACTGTGACATTGCACAGCCCTGTCTCGTCCCACTTTGGAGGTTAAATTAAAGTGACTATTGGGTAAGTTTTCTTGCTCAAGGGTCTTCACATAATAGTTTGATCCACATTATGAACTCATTTTCACTCCATTTGTGTTCACAAGCATGATAATTTATCTAGGTTGATGAAAGATGAACAAGGAAAGATACTTCAAAAATAACATACCAATAACAAATGTGTTTTTTTTCATTTTTATCTGTTGATTAATCTCTGATGCAAGAAAACAGATGCTTTTGCATGACATGCTAAGTGAATAAAAATGCACTCTGTCCCAACCAAAGTATTTGTATTTTAGGTATAAAAACATCAAGGCAGGCTTAGTTTAGCCGACCCGCAATAGAAAGTGCTGCCCTTTCAAGATTCAAACCCAGGTCACCCACATGGAAGGCTGTGTCATTAACCACTACACCACAGAGCTGTACATTTGCTAGGTGTCAGTATAGCTTCTTGTGTCTACCAAATCCTCCTTTGCCACTGGCCGTTTCAACAGCTACTTGGCCATTTGTGAATGATACTGATACACTTAAACTGACCTACATTTCTTAACTTTACCTCCATCACAAAGTGTCTATGAAATGTATGGCATTTGCCACTGTCTGTTTTAACTGTATTTGCCAGTAACAGGCTAGTAATATTATTACTACTACTAATAATATTGCTAGAGAGTCTGCCAAAGCAATTTAATTTCATGGCAAAATAACATATTGTTTCTTTAATTTGTGAATGGCATTGATACAATAATAATCAATAAAGGTGACAATAACAACCTTTTTCATCAAGTGAAAAGACGATAGAATCGTGGAATCTTCCAGAAATTGTCGGAAAACTAGATTAACAAAGGTTTATTGTGGCCCACAAATAAAATTAATGAATGTTGTTGCTTTCAATAGATACAAATGTGGGTCTTCCAAGAGAGAGGCACTGTCTCTAACAACTACGCAATGGCATTACGCGTGTCAGTAGTTGCTAGACTCCGTTGAGCATTGTGTTAAACTGACTAACGTTTTGTATAAAATTTCCCTCCATCATTGCGTCTATGAACTGTATGGCTTTTGCCACAGGCCTTTTTAACAGCTTATTAGCCACTAAAGGGCTAACTAGTATCTACTGTCTTCCTAGGAATATTCATAAGACTTCAGAAATTGCTAGCGAGACTGAAGATGAACTTTTCCATTCCTGAAAGAGTCGCAATATAACTTTATTTCAGACATACTATAATGTAGATATTGAAGGTTTTAGCCAGCAAAGTTTACGTCTATATGGAATAATGCGTATTTCACTTTGTCTGTGAGGAGATCCGAACACGGGACCTATATTTTGCCACTACGCTATTTAACAAGCATCAGTCAGTTGGTCAGTCAATCACTCAGCCAGTCACTCAGTAAGAGACGTTCACTCTTCTTAGCCGGTCCGGCAAAAACAAAAAACAGTATGTTAATCTCCAGGTCAAATGAGTCGCCCAAATTATTTTATTTCTGTGCACGTTTCAAGCTTTTCACAATTTAATAGCATTGAGGTATTAGGTATAATCTGTCCGTTGTTAGCAATTGACTGGTAAAAATGTGTACCACCATAGAACGTATGCAGGCAAACAGTACAGAAGCATTAGCAAACTATAGGTAATACACACACACACACTAACCCTAACTTAGACATGCCCCAAACGTGTCAGTTTTTAAATCAAGTTAAAAAAAACTATTTTCACGTGCTTATGACTGAGTGCTTAAACTTAACCACACAGTAAGCCTTTCAGCTTCCCCATGGAATCTTTTACGGAATCTACCAGTTATGATTTTATAAACTTTTTATTCTATTTCTACTTTCTTATTCTGTGTTTATTACTATGATGCTGCCCCCCTTGTTTTATAATTAATGGGGTAGATGTTCACCTCAGGTGGTTAGAGTTCCTCTTGTCATTTAAGGTGGTTAGAGACCCCCTTGTTTTAAAGATGTTTTTATTGTATTATTTGTTTTTATTATATTGCACTTTATCTTTGTAAAAAACTTTGCATTTGCTTGTATGTATGTTTCTATGTATCCATTGGTCTATATAAATAAACAAGCTTGCTATCCCAGAAATCCATGTCCCCTTTAACCTATCCCTAAACCTATAACTTACCCTAACCTAAACCCAAAATATTAACCCCAATAACTTTATCCTATCCAATAAATCCATATTCCCTATGCCAGAACATATTAACAGGAAATGTGTTCCTAGGAAAAAACGCTAAACATTACTAGTAAAAATAACATTAACCCCAATTCTACATCTATGCCAAAAGCTGTACCCTTAAAAAAGTACTAAGTTGGAAATTCCATTTGACCTTTCAGGGATCTGCCAAAAACATTGTGGTTGGACATTTTTGGTATTTTACTATATTTGTCAGGCTTTCACAAAGACCTGGATCTTTCTCTCTTTCACACACGCACACACACTGTAGATGAATGTATTTGTTTCAGCAGGCTGTAATGACAATGACGATTCACCCATCGACAAAGTCACACTCACACAAACACGCACACACATCTTAATGCAGACATACTTTGATGGCCATTGTCTGGTACATCAGATCCATCCATCCCCTTTGATCAGCTTTGATGCGTCTCCACACCCAATTAGGCTCAATCCATCCTAGTCATGTTTTATTCAGCATTCTCATCAGACACTACTCCCTGAGCGTGTCCTTCACACACAAACATGCTCACAGATGAACCAAAAAACAGACCCAAAAATAAACATATGCAAACAACCCATGAAGGCACCAAAACATACACCCACAACAGTCACAACAGGTGATGAGTCAGGATCAGGAGAGGTGACCGGTCAGTCTCTGTTCAGAACTCTGTGTTTGTGTATATGTAGTTAGTGTGTGTGCTTGCCATTGGAGCTTGGTTTCTCATTGAGAGGATAATGTACTGTAAACATAGGGCTGATTAGCAAACAGTCGAGCTCCAATGACCAGACCTTGGAGCGGATCATATTGACTCCCAAGGTCCTTTTCATTTGACAACAAGCGCTGCAGCTTGCAGATGTTCGCCATTAAAAAATGCTATGTGCTATTAGTCAGAAAAGCTGCTGCTGGCTCAGGATTCCCTCCCTGTGTTCAATTTCTGGAGAGAATAGGACAAGATAGTCTGAATTAAGGACCTACCCGAACCTACCCGAAAACTGTCTACAGGGTTGCCTCAGCGGTCTGACTTGCCCCTAAGAAGCTCCATAATGGAGTCATGTGGGCGCACGCTGCCGGTTTGGCCTGTCGCATTTGCTCCTGTCTGCTGGGTATTGATCGACTCCCACCCCCCGCCGAACACACCCACCCTCCACAGCTCCCACAGCTTTACCTGCCTCGGAGGACTCACTCGCTCCCTCAGTCACTCAGTCACTCTTAGGACCCCGGCTGTGTGAAGGGGGCGAGGATATGCTCTGATTAGGCTGCCCATCTGCAGCTCCATGATAGGGGGATGAGACTCTGATTTCGCCAGCTCTATGCATCTCAGTGCGGTGTACGTGAAGAGAACACACGGGTCCATTAAGCGCTCTCCACGTCGCCCTCCTGTGTGTGTGTGTGTGTGTGTGTGTGTGTGTGTGAGGGGGCGTCGGTGAGTGTGTCCGTCTGTCGGTGTGCGTGTGTGCCAACAGGCGGGCATGTGTCTTTCCTAAACGGTCACTCCGTCCCTTCTGGAGTGCCAAGCTCTCCTCAGCAAATTCTCCCCAAATCCTGTTTACTGCCTGAATACCCAGGACCCATATAGTTCCCCCTCCGGCCTCCGAGCCCTTTTAACCCTGTACCTCCTAGGCTAACACCCAACCTCCCCCTTGACCCGGACCGGCAATGCATTACGCTGGCGATCAATTGATAGATCGGCCATGTCGGAGTGGCCCGTAACTAAATCAGCCAATCCTGATGATTCAGCAGCGGCCTGGGTGCTCCGGGCCGTTGTCACCAATCACAGATCACAAGCGTGGCTCGACAGGTATGGACATTCGCCTGTCACTTGGACCTAATTTATTGCCGGCTAGCCGCCATTGATTAACCTTGCACTGTGCCTTGTGGACGACTGGTCCCCGCTTGGAGAAAAGGGGGAAAGGAGTCTAAAACTTACTGGAGCAAAGGGAACAGGCACAATGCAAATCTAGCAGAATGAACTGTCCAAAAAGAGTTCACAGGTTACAGATGTTGCATATACGGATGGATATTAATGAACCAAATGATTTGAATCCTGAATGCTGATTAGCCGATAGCTGTGGCAGATGAGATGCACAGCCCTTGGTGAGACATCACATAGCTTGTTACGGCTTTAAGAGAACAGTTCTCATATGGTCCCTATACCACAGACCCTGCTGCCTCATTGCTTACGTAGTAAATATGAATTAACCAGTGGTTGAGAATCAGTGAATCACTGAGCTACTGGACGACACATTCAACCTATCCCCTTCACTGAAGAGATGATGGGGTCTGCCACACCGGTGAGCAACAAGGGTTAACTGCCCTGTTCAAGAACCCGCATTTTTACAAAATGTTTCCTTTTTAAACCTGCCGGCTCAAATGGTTTTCATGTACAAATAATCCTCCAGATCTCCTTTCTAGTGACAGGCGTCACACTTTATCATTCTCACATCTCCTGGTTTGCTTCTATGGGATGTTGAAAAAGGTGTAATTTGTGGCCCTTACACACTGGCAAGTGCCTAATATTGATTGCTTATTGTATCAATTATGATTCTGGCAGTGGTGCAGTGCAATAATCAATTCCTGCTCCTTGCTCAAATCGAATGTCTGTGTGTGTGTGTGTGTGTGTGTGTGTGTGTGTGTGTTTGTGTGTGTGTCTGTGTGTCTGTGTGATAGAGAGATTTGGGGCTGTAGGCTTTAAACATACAAACATGCTTGTCTGGAACCCAAAGGCAAGATACTGTTTAAGGATCTTAATTTGATTATTTGGTTACTGTAGTTCGAACACAACATTAATTGTGGGGGTTGTACAGTAAGTGTGTTTTGTTTACATTACAAACACCGGGGTATGTTTTGTCTATGAAATATACTTTAGGGTATGTTTTGTCTGTAGTATATTGTGTCTGTGACCTTTTGTTTGGGTTTACTGTGGGTGTGTACAGCGTTAGTGGGTTTCAGAGGATATGTATTTGAGTGGTTAGCCCAGAGGTTTGTTGGCCAACGAGTCAGTCTGGGTAGAACAGGCAGGTCCACTCTGTAGAATCACTAAGAGTCACTGAGGTTATTTCCACAGAAGACAACAAAGTGTACAAAAAGCCTTCACAGAGAATGAAAAGAACATAAACCTGGCATGTAATAGTTGTTATCTATAGCTTTTATTGCCAGAGCTACTAACATTACAAGAGAAAAGGACACTATTTCAACAGCCAGTAATGGGTTGTTCTCAAGGTTTCAGCATCCACCCGGGCTCTAGAAACTTGCTCCTCAGTTTCACCCCCCCCCCCAAAAAAAACCACGTGCTCATGAAAATACTCACATGCCCTCTAATGCACTCAGTGCAAAAGCAGCTTTAGCTAAAATACTGCGGATTCCCTTCATTAATTTCATGAGTTGCGGTTGGGAGACTACAGCTGGGAAAACCAGAATGAGCCTGTGGCTGTCCTATCAAAGACGTAAGCGAGAAACAAAGAGCAAAATGTTCTCAAATCTTCACACAGTTTAACCAAATGAGAATAAAGCACCCTCACTGGCAACTGTCCAAGTGGGGGCAGGGAGAGGGGGAGTTGGACAATAAAATGTCAGTTTTCCTTTTTTTACCTCCCTAAATAAGTGAACATTTATCATATACTTAATCGTATACCCGTTCCAGAGCATATAAATTATATTCAATGATTCTACTGCTCATGCATATCATTAATATTCATAGTGTTGAAAATAGAAAATGGAAATGAAACATATAGCTACATACAGTGCATATTCATGAGCATTTAAAATGTAGATGTTGGGACATCCCGAAACACAAAATCTGAGCTTTTCTGTCATGACGACCGTTCTGAACTTTTTTGATAACACTTCATGAATATTGATTTAATTAGCTAGTTATTGAATCTATAATTGGATACATGCAACAAATGGCCAAGAACAACAGAAAAGTTTCTCCACTTAACCCTAACCTATAAAAAAGTATGGCATATCAACAAGGTGGCCAGTGATTGATTTGTAAGGATTCAAGTGTACATAAATAAAGTGTGTACAGATTGTTTTATAGTATTTTGTCAAAGAATGGAGCCAAATCAGTGGAAAAGCACTAGTAGGGCACAGGGGATGAGGGAAGTGCTGATGAGCTCCTTAACATCCACAAGGGATTTGAAAACCTCTAAGCACAAGGTTTCTGCTGCTGCTAATGAATACAGAAGCAGAAAGAGACACCCAATCCAAGTTAAGAAGATTTCCAGAATTACAAGGTAAAAAAAATATATCCGGACTCCTCCGACCAGGATTTATGGAGGGATTTGGAGGAAAACCAATCAGAATTTGGCAACCCTTAGTAGGTTAGAAGTCAATAATAAGTCACGTAATAGTGTAACTGGAAAAACTGACGCACCACCACCACTGAATCTTCATTATCCAATTAAAATCTCCATAATGGCCACCAAGTTTCCAAACCAAGCCCTGTGGGGCCATCTCAACACCTGGCTGGAATGCATCTGATAGACAGACGTTTTTAGCCCTGGCTGCAGTGAAGCCAATGGAGGCTTAGTACAGCAAAACACACACTAACTGGCATAGTGAGTGAAAGCCATGAATTCAGCGCAGCCGCAGCCATTCTTCCAACCTTCCTTACACTGCAGTAACTCACCCCCAGAGTCAAGGCCATTACGGGGTTATCTAACAGCCCAACCAGGGGTCGGTAACTGCTCGTCGGTGGGGGGGTAATGTACTGAGGAGGTTTATAGTGATGTATGCCCGCCAGGAGCCAAAATGGCTTCCATGTCTCTCGTGTCACGCTGTGCACATCCCATTTCCATCCAATATCACACCGTTCAGTGGAGGAGAATGGATGGAGACCAGAGTTAAACTAGAGAAAGCCTGGAAATGGCGAAATGAAGGGAAGGCTATTGTCTTGTGGAGGAGCTGAATGTAGAATGTATGCTGCGGACAGTTAGGTGTTAGTGTGTGTGTGTGTGTGTGTGTGTGTTTGTGTGGTTTCAGGGGATTTGGGAGCAACATGAGCATATGAGGGAACGTTGTGTACGGACTCTATGTGTGTCTGTGTGTTGGGACGAGTGTGCAGTTGTAGCTGTATGTATCGGAAGGGAAAGAAGTGTTTGGACAGGTTTTGTTTCTGCACATGCGTGTGCGCGTGCGGGTTTGCAAACCACTCACATTGTTCATGTACTCGCTCAGCAGGTCTTGCAGGGCCTGCCGGACAGCGTTGCACTCAGCCACGATGCGCTCACGGCGGTCGTCTCGGGTGCAGGACGAGTCGGCCATGAGCGCGGCGCCGCTGATGATGCTCTCAAGGCGCTCCTCCAGGGAGGGACGGAAACGCGCCTCGCTGAAAGTCAGCGGGTCCAGGATGATCTTGTTCTGGTGGGGGGAAAGAGGCAGGAGGAAGAGTCAGGGTCAATGCGATGCATCTTGCACATGATTGCATGCAAATCAATGGTAGGCTCAGTAAATTGTCCTCATACACAAATACCACCACTTTTTGGGTCCGTACACTACTGTACCATATCTTCTCAAAATCAGAGGTGTTGCATGTGGCAACGCCATACGGCCAGACACATCTTTGTGTCCAGGCGCTGCAATGTCATGTTTTAAAAGCACGGGACGTGTAGATGCACTCGGCCGTGACTGAATCACACAAGACTACAGCTACGAAAGAAAAGGTAAGAAGAAACTGCATGACAGAGACACTTGAGACAGAGGTGGAAGATGCAAAGACAGATATCGACAGAGGGAGGTGGGAGAGAATTAGAGCAAGTGAAAGATGTAGAGGGAGTAAGGGAAAGAGTGAGGGAACGAGCGTGAGGGAACGAGCATGAGGGAGACAGAGAGGGTACAGGTTCTAGATACAAGAAAAGATATAGACAAGGAAGTGAGAGAGTGAAGGAGAGAGGGAATTAGTGTGAGTGAAAGACAGAAAGTGGGACAGAGACAGGAGGAGGAGACAGGTTCTATTCCTGCTGTTACCATGAACAACTGTCACTTAACGACAGTTTTTTCTGTAATGGGCTCTCCCTGAAACACATTATCGGTGACAAAGGCTTACGTCTGGTGCACACATAGTCATCATGATGCACATATGTAATGTAACACATCTGAGAAACGCGGAAAGGACCGAAAATGTGACACAGAGAGACAGGCATGCAGCGAGATACAGACACACAGATGGAAAGAGACACAGACAGACAGAAAAAGAAACACAGAGACAGAAAGAGAAAAGACAAGTGTGAATAAGAAAGAAACTCAGCAAACAGGAAGACGTGTGAGAGAAAAAAAGACAGAGGCAGAGAGAAACATTGAAGATCAATGCCACAACAGGAGGGAAGCTATTGAACAAAAACCTGGACTAACAGAGCCTAACCAAAAAGCTGGCCAACACATTTGGCAGCTAGGCCCCCGGGGTGGCAGAAGGCTTGGGGCAATCTGTCGGTGCTAGGCGGCAGAGCCGAAGGCAGAAAGTGGAGCGGAAGGTCACCTTGAAACTTAGCTCCAAGGTCCTAATTCCAGCCACATACTGGAGCCTTCTGCTCTGCTTTATGGGGCCTTTAAGAACAGAGGGACAGACACTTGGGCCGCAAGGCAACGCCCTCGGTTTTTATTATTAGAAGAATCTTTTTATTTTTTGTATTTTTTTATGCTTTGTACATCAGGTACCGAAGAGAATTACCATATTGATGGTGAAGGTATTACGTTTTATGGCCGTACAATTTCAATATCCCATTCGGCAGCAGTTTGTGGCGCGGTTGGGTTTTTAAGAGGGGGGAAGTCACGCCGGGATGGTCAGCGTTTATTGGGGAAAAGGAGTACACAGTCTCTGCCCTGAGTGCCTTTAGTGTGTCTGGACGTCTGTTGTGTGTTGGCGAGTGTGTGTGTTTACATTACATCAGTTTGGCTGCGCTTTATGCTTTAAACGGTTCCAGTCGGGCCTACTTGAATGCAAAACACAGTGATGTGCAATGACTACAATCATCCATGGCTATGCGAGAGCCAAATTTGTTTCGGGTTTGCAGATAAAACTGCATATCATTTCATTTCTCCCGCAGAGCTTTTGAGACACATTGTCCAACTTGATTTGATTTGATTACAGTTGAGTTACAGAAGCCTAACACGGTGCCACAAACAAAGCCATAGACACACACACACACACACACACACACACACACACAAACACACATGCATGAATCCCACACGTAAAGACGCACAGAAAGACATAGAGCGATTCGACACCCAGACTGAGTGAGAAGGGGCCCCATTCCGGTTAACAGTCTGTCCATGTGAAAATGACAGCAACGCCTACTGATGGTAGTAGACACGGCGTGTTCATGCAGTCACAACGCTCACCAACCGGCGGCGTAACGATCCATTGTCATAGGCTTCTCCACTGTTCATAAGCCATCCCATCATGCATCTTAGTACAACAGTCCGCTTCTTCGAAAGCTTCAAGAGGACATTACAAAGACAATGAGCCTTACATACGGAGCGGGATGACGATGTTTGTGTTGTTTCTGTCACGCAGTCACGCTAGCCGCGCAAAGAGACGTGGGTCTGAGGCACAAAAGGGAGGGGCGGAGGAAATGAACGGGGATGTATAGACAGAGGCATGTGAGGCCACTGGCTGCACTAGGAGGCTTATTGCCTTCATCGCATTTCAGGGTTGTGCGACGCGGAACCGTTCTGCGTGACCGCCGGGATTTGCTTTTGCTCTGAGTGACTGAAATTGTTATTTTTCCTCGCCGTTTCTGTCTATTTCTATACGCCGTTCATTCATTTGAGTTTGAGTCGCCCCCTCCCTTGGCCACCCTTCGGGTTTCTGCCGAGGCCACCGTCATAACCGGCAGCCCAGAAGATAAAGCGCATTACATCGCATCATTCGGATATTTAAATAGACAAAACATTTCAACCCGAACGAAAACAAAAAGCAGCGGAGATGAATCGCCATACACAGACTGAGAAAAAAATATTTTCTGCGGCACTAGTAGTATTAATAAGAAAATGGGAAGAGTAAGCTACATTCAGGCTCCGCTCGGTCCTCCACTCCCCAGGGTAGGGAGACAGGGCTGTTTGTCAAATGATGCATAATAAAGGCCGGATGAGGGAAAATGGAGGACCCTGGGTCTCTGTTACACATAACCTACTTTACACAGGCAAGAGAGACTGAGAAAGAGAGAGAGATGGCAAGCAATACATTGTTGAAGCGCAGAGTCTCTGAAGAGAACAAGCGTGGAGCCGGGTACAAGTGGGTGGCCCTTACTTTACTGCCTGTGCCGAGTGATGGAGATTACAAGAGCAGACGGTTTTTGAAGGCCAAATCCTTCATCAAGATATCGAAACGTTCAGATCACCAGCCGGTCAACAAAAAAACTACTCCTCAGGGGAAAACCTAAATGTCAGCTGGCTTTTCATGACTTAAATGGTGTTAAAAAAATAATCACACACTCTCTCGGATGTGGCTAATCCTACCCTGAGTCATACACAAGCCCTGGGCCGAAGCAAGGTCTACGTTTCAGGAAATCAAATGATGAATACCTGATTCCCAGAGGGAATCCTTTCTCTAGTAGAGTAGTTTGAGGTCTAGACTGACAGCTGGGTGCTTCCTTCAGGTTAAAGACAAACGAGTTACATTCTCCAGGTATCAACCCTACTTCATTTGTGTACCAGTGGGCAAGTTCAATAGGGAATGTGTTCTAAAGCATGCATCTGAGGCAGATCTTTATCATTGTGTGAAAAATGCTGGCCACCTTTTAAACAAGTCATGAGTAAGATTTCAATCATACAAAGATGTTATTTCAATTGGAGTACATCACAGTCTTTTCCTTTATTGTCAGCTCACTCAAGAAGTATTGGCAGCCAAGACTTTAAGCAAAAGTAGATGCAAAAATTGTCAACACAAACAATGAGTCATGTTTTGACATGTTGGAACTTTCATTCCATCACAATAATTTCTGAAACACAAAACATTGTATTGAGTAGTACAATTTCTTGCGCAATACATTGGTTTCAAAAGCTTTGAAATCCATGAAGAATGTGATCTCTGCAAAAAAGTTCCATGCTTTTTGTTTGCCTCGTTCACCAGGAAATGTTTTTGATGCCTATCACCTATTCTTGTTTACTTGGGGTATACAAACACTATATGGCCAAAGGTATGTGGACACGTCTGCTTATAATTGAGATCGGGTTTTTAATAGACAAGTGCATAAAATACAGCGCATAGACATACAATCTCCATAGGCAAACATAGGCAGTACAATGAGTCCTGCTGGAGAGCTCAGTGACTAAATGTAACACTGTCATAGGATGACACTTCTGCTACAAGTCAGTTTGTGAAATATCTGCCCTACTAGAGCTTCCCAACAGTGCAAAGGTGCTATAGTTGTGAAGTGGAAGCATCTTGGAGTAACAACAGCCCAGCCACAAAGTGATAGACCATGCAAACATACAGAGCTGGGCCCAGAGTGCCGCATACAAATCGCCTATTGTCTGTTGCACCACTCACCACAGAGTTCTAATCTGCCTAAATCCTTGTAGATTTACGGAATGCATTTTCGAAATGTTCCCTGTCTTCGGTCATTTTAAACTTAGGAGGACATGACTTCTTGACCCACACCTGCGGAGTGCCAGGCTTGACTCGGTCTGGTCCCTGTCCAAAGTCCTCCTGGTTGTGTTGAAGATGAAGACGAAAAGTGAGGATTTCAGCTGCCACTCTGCTCACCCCCCCTGTCTGTCCTTGTCCATCTGGTCATGCTTCTGATCTGGACTAGGTTTAAATAGACTCTAGGCTCAGCCCACATGCATCGATTAACTATTAAAATGTGTACTCTCAATATGTTCACCCAGCAATGCCAGAAGAGGTCTGGTCACCCCTCTGAGCCTGGCTCTGCTGTAGGTTTCTTCCTAAACTTCTGCCTTCTTAGTAAGTTTTTACTAGCAACTGAAGTTCAACACTACTGTTAATTGCTCCTTGGGGATAAAGGCCGGGTGTTTTGTGAAAGCACTTTGTGACAACTTCTCATATAAAAAAGGCTTTATAAAATACATTTGATTGATTGATTGACTGCGAGCCAGGCTTTCTCATCCAACATCAGTGCCTGACCACACAGATGCTCTTTTGGCTGAATGGGCAAAAAGTCCCACAGAGACACTCCAAAATCTTGAGGAAAGCCTTCCCAGAAAATATTTAACTTTTATAGCTGCAATCTGGGGGGGGGGGCAACTCCATATTAATGATCACAGTTTTGGATTGGGTTGTCCAACATCAGATGAGAATATTCTGCTGTTTATGTATGTTTTTATATCCTCTACTTGGTCCGTGCAGGTCAACAACCATCTGTCTCCATTCAGCTGACATCACAATAGTATTATCCCCACAGATTTGCTTATACATATGTGTGACCACAGTCAGGGAAATAATCAATAATTATCAATCAGGACATTTACAATATTGCCAGAAAGAGGAAGACGGTGAGGGAAGCGAAGGTGAATCCATCCATCATATTTTCAGGACTGCATAGTGTAGTGGAATCTGGGGGATATCAAGTGTCAAAATCAATTGTTAAAGGCAACCTCCAGGGATTCGAACACACAACCTTTCTGTTGCTGGTCAGATGCTTTAGCTGCTAGGCTCCCTGCACCCTCTGAGGTGACAAACAATATCAATTGTTATTTTTCATCCCATTTTAGATATCTTGTTTGCTCTCTGGTTGGCAAACAAAGGAAGACATCTTTTATGTAACTAAGTTCAACCTTACAATAGCTTGGAAAAAATAATGAAGTATGGTATTGCATCCACACCAACAAAAACTGATAAGAAAGGGCTGGACATACAAAAATTCCAGCTCAAATAAACATTCATTATTTAAGTTCAATAAATGTAAACATTTTCTGCACATCCCAAATGGCATCCAACTGTCTACATTTGTCCTACAGAGCCTGGTAAAATCAAGTGCCCTATATAGGGAGTAGGATTACATTTTGGATGAGTGTCAGACCGCGTTGACCTATTCGCAATGAGTCATAACAGGGCTTGTAGGAGCAGGTCTGTATGCTCAGAGCTGCAATCACATTCACGCTGAGACACAAAATGCCAGGCCACAGACGCCACTGCCCCAAGCTGTGGCACATTCAGGTGTTTGTTTCAGTGTGTGTGTGTGTGTGTGTGTGTGTGTGTGTGTGTGTGAGTGCAGATACAGGTATTGACTGCAATAAAGAAAACACCATAACAGCGTCCAAAAGTGGTGCCATGCCATTAGAAACTACCAGGCAGGCTACCAGACAATGCACCGTGGCATAGATGCTGGGTCTGGAACGGCAGTAGAGGGATGTGACACCATTAATCTACGGGACATTCATGTTGATCCGGTCTCAGAAGCCGCTACAGGATCTCCCCCGTAAGTGTTTGGTTTGACTTCAGATGACTTGAAGGGTGCTGGCATACCGTGAAACATCAGTACAATTCATGTGTGGGTGGTTGGGTGTGGGATTCTTGTTTTCCTGTAGATGCTACTGATATATAAAAAACAGACATACGTTCACCCAATATTATCATTTGTTATATGGTTAGCGTGCCCGCCACAAAGAAAAGGGTTATTTGGGCAATGAGGTTAGGTTTCAGTTTCATTTACAGTTGTGATTACTGTACGAAGTAGGGTTAGTTTCAGATTTAGGCAATGGGTTAGGTTTAGGGTTAGGCATTAGGTTCAGGATTAGTTAAGGCAGGGGATAAGGGAAATTGGGGATCATTGTTATCGACCTGAGGATGGACAAACAAACAGGTGTCTGATATTGCATTAGTCATTCAGCCAATGTTTCCTTTATTTTGACATTCACCTGTGAGTGTGTGTGTGCGTGTGTGTGTGTGACAAGCCCGGGCCTGTTGCTTATTTCCCCAGTCTACTCTTTTACGCTCTCTCTCTCTTTACCCAAGGTGTAATGTAATTCACCCCCTGTGCTCCATCCCACCCGCTGGCCACAGTGTCATACATCATTTAGACTCGGCCAGAACAGTATTCTCCTTTTGCTGACTCATCCAGGGCTTCAGCGCTTTGCTATACAGTCAATACTCACACACCCACACACACACCCACACACTCTCATACACACTAACACACACACACTAACACACACACACTAACACACACACACACACACACAATGAATTTGAGCAGACAGACACGACGGCTACACTCAAAACGCACCCATGAGAGTGTTTGGCAGACACGAGGCCAGTAGAAACAGTTACACACAGGGTTACATGCTCGCATGTACATGCGCACGCACGCACGGGCACACACACACACACACACACACACAGAGAGAAGTGGCACACGGTCCAACACACCAACCCAATAATTCTTTTCAGGGAGGGGGTAGCGGTGGAAATCACATCTGTGATTTCCTGTCTGTTAAACGGCTTGATTGTTGTTTACGTTTTCATTCTCCCTTATTCATATGCTCTCCGGAGATAAGGGCCACTTGGAAGATTACTAGTTTGCTGGAAGACGTGAGAGCTGAATGAGGCTGTTTAGCTGCAGATAACCCGATTCAGGTGGAAAATAGGGGCCATTTTGCTCCTGCCAACCAGCAAACAGCACCATTCCTCAACAGGCCTCTTATCAGTTCCTTGCAACAGTTGGCTGGTAATATCTAGTCGAGTTACATGAGTAGGAGAGGGTGTAATATATTTATTCCAACACCATGCTATCCTGCAATCAAGATGTATTCTATTCAGAGTAGAATCGGAGATGTAAAACAAACGGACATAATCCTTTTGATGCATCTCGGTTAATATATATGAATGCATTTGAAATTGAAATCGTATGGGAACTAGCGGCATAGTGTGCATTCTGCTATGTGCAGCGGGACTCGAAGTGGTATTATGCTAACAAGGTGCTACACAGTAAAGGAAATGTATAAAAGCAGCTGCTATTGCTCTTTGGCAAAGACAATCAGGCAAAAACAGATGAGATGTGACCGTGGAGACGGAGACGCCTTGATTTAAGAAGACAAAAAGGATCGGAGCAAAGCCACAATATCCCAGAGGGGATCTGGCATCACTGAGAAAAAGTCTCTCAGGGAAAAAGATGACGATAGAAGAAATATATTGATATGACGAAAGTGAATGAGAAATGAAATAAAAACAGCAGAGGAATGTTTTCCCTTGAGGAATCAAATTTGTTGTTATGCCGAGCACAGTGTCAGTTTGTTCTGAGTGCTGTAAGTATGGTGAAGGGGGAATGATGGGGAGATGGGGCGACAGACAGGTACAGAGAGAGAGAGAGAACAGCGACCAGTTTCAACAAAAGCCCAGGTCCCTATGACTGTAATTGGTGACAATCCACTCTTATTGCACCTCCTTAGTGTCAATGTATTGTGGCTCTCAAAAGTATCCACACCCCATTGACTTTTGCACAATGTGTTGTCTTACGAGTGAATCATAATGGATTTACGCTGGTCATAATGGCAAAAACTAGTTTTGATGTGAGTACCATACATTACTCTATATCATTTCAGGAATATATATTTTTATGGAGCAATTCTACAATGAATAGAGGAAGACTATAATTTAGCCTGACTTAATGAGAGTTTTTCCCCAGACAGATAGATTGAACCAGGTATCATATTGTAAGCTGTTTTTTAAGTGACACTTTGGCCATTAACCGAATGAGGTTCTGGGTGCGTTGTAAAATGTCTATTAAAAAATCTTTGATCCTTGCTCACATTTTGGGAATTTTAGCATGACTAGTGTACAGCCATGTAGACGCCCCTGCAAAAGACAAACAGTGAGGGTGGAGGCCATAGCAACATGAACGTCCCTTGCATTCCAGGAGTTCCTAACCCATGTGGAACGTTCAGTAGGCGACTGTTCATGTTAAATGGAAATTGAATCGAAATTCCAAATTGTCCATTGTGCTCTTTCTATATCTGATCACTAATGCAGACAACAGTCAACTCACTGCATTTGCTGGGTCTCACTTCGACCCCGATTTGTGTTCTACAAGCATTTAGCATGTCATACATGGCCAATAAAACATTCCAAAGGGATACAGTACGCAATCTATGCCCTTCCCTAACGGGTTCTCATCCATCCACCCACTGACTGCTACTGGTCAGACAATTATAAAACTGGACACTCCAATGCTCCGGGCGAGCCCTCAATGTTTCCAAAGACAACTTGAGAAAAGCTTGACCTTTAAACCCTTACGCAGTACAGTGGGCTGGGCTCGTTGGACAACGTGCGTGACGCCCTGTGACAAAACCTAAAACTGTCCGCAGGGATCCCTTTGTCACAATGTCCTCCCAATCTGATTGATTAGACTAATGAAGGCTGCCCGCACTGACTGCTCCAGGACACCATTTGCTTATGGTCCCACAATGGACCCAATGGCTTAGTCAGCAGACATAGAATCTGAGCGATTTCTAAACAAAGTCATTTGTTATTTTCCGTAGTCATTGGTGAGACTAAATCAGACACCATCAAAACCAAGCAGCCGATGCTCTTGGCTGTTCAATCAGAGTCCTCTTCATTATGGGGAGTGCGTTAAACTAAATATACAGAACAGTCAATGTGGCAACCCCCGGATTAAGCCGGCTGTAATCAGGGCATGGGTAAATGTCACTCTAAAATGACAATTAACCTAATTAACAAATGTCCCGCTGGGGAACTTTGTCAGTGAAAGTGCTGGAATGCTGAAGGCGAGAAAAGCATTTGATCCGTACAGCAACTAAGATTAAGGTTGGTTTGTGGTTTATTTAACAGATCGCCAAGCGGTCAGATTCTTAGGACAGAGAAACAATTTCAAGATCCTGCATCTGAAAACCCCTTGAATCAAAGCAGCTCTTTTAGATGACATATCTTTTACCAGGAGAGGCTGACGCTCTTGTTCTTTCTCCACCTCACTCTCTCAGCTTCTTTCCGCCACACACTACTGACCTGTGCTTTAACACAGCTTAGGCCCGTTTTAGCTCACTGAAGCAGCAGATGACAGCCCGGGCCAATGCAGTCCTGAGCCAAATGGCACAGTATTGCCTTTCCCAGGCCTGTGCCATCCCTACAAAAGTAATAGATATTCTTAGTTAATAGTACCGTTCAACCACTGATGCAAAGAGTGGGGCCAGTTAAAGGTTACAGGTAAGAGAAAGCTCCAATCTAATCTTGGGTAAACATCTAATTCGATTTGATGCTGTGTGCAATCAAGCTCAAGTGCCATTTAATAAGGAGGGCCTCTTTGAACACAATGCTCAATCAAAGAAAAGTAAGGTCAGATCCGATCCAAACACTTATGGGCATTGATTCTGGTTGTGGTTCCCATTATCATGCCTTCAACTTGAAAATCATCTTTTTTAGTTTGCTTCCAATTGACCATTCCCAGGAGTAGCTAAGTCACATGATGACATCATTATTAATGAGGCTTAATGAGTTATAATTTTAGGCCAAACATGAGAAGTTCCTGCTAATATTTCATTGTATTATTTTTAGCAGGTCTTCAAATCAGATTGGATGATCCCGCTGCCGAAAGAGGGAAAGAAACAAGGAAAGAGTGGCCAATTATATCCTTGAGCCTTCATTTGCGTAACCAATACAATTTGTGGGTGTGTATGTGTTGGTTAGAGCTCTCAGTATCAGCTGGAGCCTGAAACTACAGTGTTATTGTTTTGTAGTGTTTTTGGTTACTTAGGGTGAGGAGTGAAGAAAGTTCACTCCTCACCCTAAGGAAATTAATTGATTGAACATTGTTAAGATAACACTCAATAGATATTTTTATTCAGCGTACATTGCACAATTCAAGAATTTGGGGAAAAATATGCGGTGGAGTAAATTACTACCCCTTGAAAGGCCCAGTCAACACATACACATACAAACAAATACCATCCAAACAAGCACTGTTTTACAATAATCTCTGTTCACATGCCAGATTTAATATACACATTTTATGAACATTTAAAAAAGCATACACAAAGCAGAATCAATTGCTAAAAATCCCATATAAAATGTTTTACAGAAATGTATTTAAATTGCTATTATTACAGTGGAATTCCTGAAATAGCATATGACATGTGATGGTGCATGCAGTAGCCAGTTGGACTAGGGAGTCACCAAATCAAGAAAAAACCCACATGGATACACATGGGTCCCTATCACCCGACATCTCATAATAAATGGCCAGGTCCACCAAAATAGTGCAGACATATTTCATATTTATTTGGGTTCTTTGTTAGCGTCATTCAATAGACACGGTATAAGTAATTTCATTCCTGTGATACTGGAGCACGCTTGAAATTTTCAGGCAACAGCTCAAGTGTTGTGTGTTCATGTGGGTGCGTGTGCTACACGAAGCCTTCATGTACCGCTCTCTGCCAGGGCTGCGGGAATCTATGACTACGAGGCTCCCGAAGACAACAGGGAGAATGAGTAAAGGGGATTTTAGTCACTGCAGTTCACTTCAAAATGTATTAGAGTGGTCCAGAAACACCTCGTGAGTCAGCATGTCTTGACGTTCCCTCTACCCCTCTATTCTGCCACCGGACCTTTTTTTGACCTCCTTTTGGTTCCTGTTTAGTTCAATCAGCTGACTACATCCGGCAACAGTTCTTTGTGCCGCAATGTTGACACTGAATCCGAGCTGGAAATAGTGCCATTTCAGTTGAAAGAAAAAATACACACATAATGATGTCAGTGCCCGTATTCTGTTTATTGTAGGACAACCGGCCCCTGATAAGTTGTGCCCTCTACAAAAACCATCCCATACCAAGTACCTGAATCAGTGCTGCTATCAGGACACGCTCTGCAAAAACTGTTTTGTTTTCTTATTAAATTAGGTGCATTGCCTGGGACCGCACACTGCGGCATCTGTCTTGATACTGCCTGTAAGATGTCTGTCTTTGCCTACGGTGTTTTCAAAGTACTGGACAGTCTGAGACAAGCATGCAAAATGCCCGTCTGGCCCCTTTCACTTCCTAGTTTTTCAACATGTACGAAAAAAAAATCACGGTAAACTGGCTTGAGTGAGGGCCGTTACATTTTTAGCACGATTACAGCACCTGTTATATGGGGCCGTGTTAAATTTTTCAGACGACAGCTTTTACCCCGTTACCACAGAGTAAGGTGAAGTAAACCATGGGCAGAGTCTAAATCTTTGATGGGTGGTGGTGGAGGCGGAGAACATGAAGTTGTGGTGCACAGACATACAGTGCCGTGCAAAAGTATTCACCCCCTTGGCTTTTTACCTATTTTGTTGCATTACAGCCTTAAGTTCAATGTTTCTTTTTTTAAATCTGAATTGCATGTGATAGATCAGAACACAATAGTCTAAGTTGGAGAAGTGAAATTTGAAAAATATATACATAAAACAATTTTTAATCCACCCCATTTGTTATGAAGCCCATAAAAAGCTCTGGTGCAGCCAATTACCTTCAGAAGTCACATAATTAGTGAAATGATGTCCACCTGTGTGCAATCTAAGTGGCACATGGTCTGTCAGTACATATACAAACCTTTTCTGAAAGGCCACAGAGGCTGCAACACCTAAGCAAGAGTCACCACTAACCAAACACTGCCATGAAGACCAAGGAACTCTCCACACAAGTAAGAGACAATGTTTTTGAGAAGTACATGTCAGAGTTAGGTTATAAAATACTGTCCTAATCTTTGATGATCCCCAGGAGCACCATCAAATCTATCATAACCAAATGGAGGCAGCACAGAGACTGAAGGTAAGGGGAAACATGTAAATGTGTTGGTCAAAAGCCCAGACCTCAATCCAATACAAAATCTGTGGTCAGACTTAAATATTACTGTTCACAAGCACAAACCATCCAACTTGAAGGAGCTGGAGCAGTTTTGCAAGGAGGAATGGGAAAAAATCCCAGTGGTAAGATGTTGCAAGCTGATAGAGACTTATCCAAAGCGACTTGGAGCTTTGATTGCTGCAAAAGGTGGCTCTTCAGTATTGACTTTAGGGGGGTTGAATAGTTATGCACAAGGACCTTTTCTGTTATTTTATCCTATTTGTGGTTTGCCTCACAATAAAAAAAGAAAAACATCTTTAAAGTTGTGGGCATGTTCTGTACATTTGATGATGCAAATCCTCAAACAATCCATGTTAATTCCAGGTTGTGAGGCAACAAAACACGGGGGGGGGGGGGAAATACCTTTGCAAGGCACTGTACAAGTGGAGCACAGTAGCTTGCTAACAAATAGTGGTTAGGACCTCTGCAGGTCGTCTCAGTACCCCGGACGTCCCATCATTGCTGGGTACAGACCCCGTCCCGATCCCTCTCAAAAACGGGCGGAGGGCACAGAGAGAGCTGAGAGGAACCGGTGTAGTGTCGATGGGGCCAAGCAGCACGTTCAAAGCCCAAGTATGGGTCAGTGGGTAGAAAGATGGAGGGTCACGAAGAAGAGTCAAATCTATCTGTCGTGCCAACATTGCTCACTCTGGTGGAAATAGCTAAAGATAGCATTGCAAACTGTCAACGCCACACTAGAACACCAAGCAATATACTAAGCCCTGGTTACACTCAGAGCAGGATGTCAACACTGTGTCAGTATTTACGATGCAGCCGACAGATGTTCACAGAGTGCAATGAAAATCCACTCACCTGGATGTAAAATCGATGCACGGAGAGAACTCTTGATCCACAAAGTCATTTGAAAGGACTTACTGCATGAGTACAAGCACAGACTGTTGAATATAACAATCAGCCTAAAACAACTGAATATGAAAAGTTGAGTTAGTGCTGGAAAGAACATGTCCCTTCACTAGGACACGATCCCTCTGATCTGAGATTCCCTAGCAAACAATAGAACCAATGTCAAACAAAACGCTGTCATTGATTGCAACAAGGGACTACATAATGCTAAATAATGCTACATAGGAGCTGCAACACACTGACAGCTGTTGAGAAAAGTCATGCATACGTGTGTCACGTTAGGTGGCTTTACAGTGTTTTGACAAGAAATTACACATATTGCAATCCAAGTGGCTTAATGGTTTGTAGCAATATGTAGCATTGCAAGATGTTATAAGATTGCATTACATTAATAAAGCTGACAGAGATTTCAAGTGAAGTTTACAACCGCTTGCTTGGTCTTCATAAAACAACACTAATTTGATGACTTAACTGTTCGCCAAAGGGTTTTGCTAATTCAAAGGTTTAATTAATGACTCATTGTTTGGTCACTTATGCCTTCCTGATGAAATACCATGTTTAGCGTAACTCAGCGTGGGGATTGTATATTCAAGTGATCACTGCAACATAAAGCACAGAATGTAAGAAAGAACAAACAGCTTTCTAACCTGATCTGTTCTTTATGAATGAATTAGGTAATGGCACATACGAAGTGTTCAAATTGCAATTCAGTAATCTTTGGAAAGCATGTGAAAAGGACAAATAATGCATGGCCAACAAATATGAATGACCAAAATATCATAGCAACAATAAAAGAGAACTTAGGAAGGTATGGGAACGAGAAGAGACCACATCACAACAGGCAATGAAAGGAAAGAGAATGGGGAAAGAGAAAACCTCACTCGGCCATCACAAGGCACCAGCCCTAATAAAGATGCACCGACAGCTGAGTCAACACATGAAGGAATAAAAAGAAACTGAAGGAGTTAGACAGAAAGAAAGAATAAATTGACTAATGAGAGAGGAAATGATGAGAGATAGAGTGAAAAGAGAAACAGATAGTAGGTGGAGATCAACAAAAACAGAGTGAAACTGATGAGAGTCAGAGAATGATTGAGCAAAGCGAAAGTGCAATTCTGTGATCTTTCACGGAAAGCTCATTGTACTCAAAAAACAACAACAAAACTGGAATTACTAATGTTAATTAGAGGCAAACTTCACAGGGCAAAAAAGAAGAGGCGGCAACCGCCGGCGGTGGTGTGAATAGGGACACATCTTGTCAACAATCTGACGCCAATCCTCCAGATGCCTTCACTGCCAACTGTGTTTGAGGAATAACACAAATATCCCAGGCCCGAGTGTCTCTGTGGCTTTGAGACAGTTGAAATGACTGCTCTGCCGATGGTTGTTTGCTAAGATTTTGGGAGGGAGGGAGAACAAGAGATTGAGACAGGATCTGGGAGTCAAGCTAACGCGAAAATGGCACATATCTACAACGACGACATAATACTCAGGATAATGAATGACGTTAAACACGGTTGAGGTTTTACTTGTATACGGTCTAGATGCATGCGTGTTTGTCAGTGTGGGCTCGTCTGATCACAGCACGGGATCACGGCTTGTTGGATCATGGCATGTCTCGTGTGCATTCCTTCGCGGAGTTAGTGTACTCTGGCATGTTCTGCAAAGCTTTGACTGGGAATCAAGTCGGCTTTGGAGTAAAACTTTGGCATTGTTATTAAGTTCTCCTTTATTTTTCACGTCTGGCTGACTTACGGGTG
Organism: Esox niger; assembly: GCA_016801105.1. NCBI lineage: Eukaryota > Metazoa > Chordata > Actinopteri > Esociformes > Esocidae > Esox > Esox niger. The sequence goes on from JACXGJ010001253.1 coordinate 71,953, forward strand.
ACAGGGACAGATTTGACAAGTTGTATATTTTTTGGTGTAGGTTGATATGCAGTCAATATCACCTTGGATTCGCGCTTTCAACATGGATGAACTTTAAAACCACTACAATACAGTGGCCCATTTCACTTGTGATGAGACCCCTGATGTTCTACTGGAACTGAGCCAACAATAGCTTTTTATTTCAACCAAAGTCTTCTTTTTGAATAGTAACTCTACACTACAATGGTGTCCTATGAAATATAGAATGGATGCAATGAATAAAAAAGACACCTCAGTACAACATTACCAAAAAAGAAACTGGAGGGCATGAATGGCTTTCAAAAAGGGATGATGTCTTCATTAAAAGGGGGAGGGGGGAGGGGCAGGGGTTGTAAATACAAGTATATGCGGCAACTAAAAAATATAGATTACTGCTCAATGTCTCCATTAAAACCACTGGAGATTACAAGAAGAGAACTCACTGAAATACTAACTGTGTCAAAAAATGAGGTCTGGATGGCCAGAAAGGAATATGAATACCTACTATCCCCATTGGCTAAACATTATTTGGACCAAAAAACGGTACTTTTTGGCATTGAGGTATTGTGTTAGATTCCAGGGTTGGCAATAAATTAAAACACCTGAAGCAGTGTGAGACATATTGGATATATTCTCCAAAAGGTCCCACTTATCCAGGTCAAAAACGAGGACAATGACTTCTCTTATTTTCTGTACCTTTCTAGAAATGTTCTGAACAGTGTTAAATGTCATTTTGTATGGATGGAGTTGTTTTTCTAGTTTTGTATTTACCTCGAATAAATGCTGTTGGTTATTTAAGTAATGCTGGTCACTAGTGGTCGATAGGGACAAAGCCAACCAGTCATTTTGACCCAGGTGTTCATTGGCCATGGAAATGTCTCTCTTACACTAGGTTTCAACACTCTGTTTCAGCACTCGGTGTTGGGTAGTGGCCCGAAAACGCGTTAGTGTTTACCATTCTACTACAATAAAAGCTTTTTAATCTTACACAAATCCCATGAGTGCCTTCCTTTGGATCTCATATACCACTAAGTACCCTTTTGTAGTTCTAATTTCCCTTGCTTTTTGTCTACTGTTCCCTCCCAAAAGCACCTGTGGATTTGTATATTGCTTTTGGAATACCTGAGGCACTCCTGCAACTGTGATTCATACATGGATGCATGTTGTTTGAATGTTTCTGCTGTCCTTAACTGTCTCTGCATTCGTTTACCCCCCCACCCCTTTGCGAATATGCTTGTCTTATTGCCAAGCTTATTTCCTGAAACTATCTCTGTGCCTCATTCCCCCTGGGCTTATACTACTTGACATCTCATTGCTTTTCCACTTCTCCCTCCTCTCTTTTTTGCCTCAAAGTGATTTTGTCCTGATGTGTTCTCACTCTACTATCTGCAAAAAAGTGATAGGAGACAAAATGCTGGCCCAATTCACAGGAGTGACGACTTCGTCTGGTGGGAGATCAAATAGTTTCCTCGCTGCAGATGGCAAGACCGCCTGCTATGAGAGCCGGTCTGCTCTCTCCTCTGTTAAAGCTACCGAACTCAAAGAATCAGTCTCTCTGCTTCGTTACCATGGCAACTTGTAATGTACAGTATCCAGGGCTAAGGTAGACAAATATGTTTGGCAAATTGCAACCTATTCATTTGCAGTGCACTCTTTTTGAACAGGGCCTCACAGGCATGTACTAACCGCCTTATAGGGATGCACTCTGTAGTGTTCCACTTCGGGTCTGAGCCCTGTTTTTGCTACGTGGTGAGACTAGGAGAACATCAGATTACTAAAAACTGAATGTGATATTGGAGGTGAAGAAGACAAACTAATGTGGGGAAGTGGGGAGAGCCTTCCCGGGAATGACCGACAATAACCGAGAATCATACAACAGACACATCGACAGCTGCATTTTGCCACTTGCTTGTTGAACTTTTTAGCACGATAATGGAAAATGATTTTAAAAAATCCCCAAATAAGAAACAAATCTATAGGTTGAATCATGAACAGTGTGGCAAGATGTTCATTAATGTAGCCAGTTGGAAGTATAGGTTGTGATCATAAATCAATGGTTTATCAGGGCAACCCTGCCTTGCGCCTCTGTGCCCAAAATGGTACCCGTTAAAAGTGCACTAGTTTGGACCAAGGCCTATACAGCTCTGGTCAACCTAATATACTATGTAGGGAATAGGGTGCAGTTTGAGAAGTAGCCTTGGTAATTGTACGATGGAGCTCGGCCAAGTCTCGCTGGCACTGTAAGCCAGGGTTGGGATGGGGTTGAGGAGGGGCATTGGATGTTGTATCCTGGGGGCAGCACTTCCAAGCCTTTCCGAGCCGGAACAGTGGGAGTTGGATGGGCCCGAAGCAGATGGAGAGAGATGGGATTGTCGGGCTGAACCTGTCCAGCTCTCCAAGGCTAGGGTGGTAATTAGTGTTGCGTAACCCCCTGCGGTAGCTTAGCCAACACGCAGCCTGAGATTGCACTGCTGACACACACACACACACACACACACATACTCTACACACACACACTCTCTACACACACACACTCTCTACACACACACACACTCTACACATGAATTACCACTGGTCTAGAGCTGCGCTTTCAAGAGTGTGCTCCTATCATTGCTATTTCACCTATTTAAAGAAATCCACTTCCATTCCCCATCTGTGTGCAGCTACTGTTAACTCAGCCCTGTCTGTCCGGGAAAGAGCATCTGCTAAATGACTAGATTGGTCCTACAATCGTTCTCCATCCAACACACACACACACACACACACACACAGAGAAAGAGAGAGAGCACACCTGCCTTCTGTCCACTAATCTCATCTGATGTGATGGGAGATTACTTGCTGGAATCAATGTTTCTGGAAAGAAAAAAAGAATTCCCCTTCACATCCAGCGTCCGGGAACAGAGGAGATGGTTACAGGGGAGTCGGTTACAGGATGACCTGGAGTTACGGAAAAGGACAGACACCCCCGCCCCCTCAAACACACACTGCCCTAAATGGCGATGGATAGACCAAATTGTGTAGGGGCTAGCTTATACTCCCACTGAGCTGGGAGTTTGCCCACTGTCCAGCAGGAGGATGGGTAAAGTGAATAATATTAGGGCCTCATTACCTAATTCATCTAGACGGGGGCTGTGAATGATGGCTATCCTCTCCAAAGCTCACATATCAAGAAAAGAAAGGTCCTTTGCCTGGGGCCAGATCCCCGATGGCAGACTAGTCCCTACAAAGAGCACATCTTTACACCAGGGGCTTTCAAGAGGGTGTCATTTGGAATGAGGCCTTGGATAACGACACGTGAGAGTGCCTCCTCCTGTCAGAGTAATCTGTTAGTCTGGTAAATCATTACAGAAGGACGAACGGCCACTTCCCTGAACCCCTACCCCCGTTTCACCCAACGTTTCCAGAAAGGCAATTTTGCCCTGAGCCGGAGGGTGCGCGAGGGGAGAGGAAGCGATGTCCCACCTGCACGACGCTGTTGCGCCATTCTGGACTTTGCAGTGGGTCAGTAACCGAGTGAACCTGTTGGATTCCCAGAGTTGACAAGAAAAAAAAAAACTGTGTGCCCTTAAACCTGGTAGATACGTCTGCTGACGGATGAACTTTAATGAAGAACTTTTATATGGGAAAAGACACCAAAGGATACTGTACAAAGATTGTCACTCATGTTAACTCTGTTTTGGAAAGTGTATTAAAACCTATATTTCATTCATATGTATTCGAAAACAGTATACATTTAACAAGTTCAATTCACACAGTGAGCTGAAGAGCAAACTACTGAACATTCATATGTTAAAAATGATAGTTTGAACCATGTTTTGAAGTAAACAGAAGGGTTCAAATTAAGAGACCATTGCAAATTGAATGCTTCTGTTGATTGGGTGCTTCAGAGCCTTATGGCAATAATTCAAATGTGATGTTCTATCATTTTGAATAAAATGAAAAAAAAAATCTGGCAAAGCTGTCCTGTTCCTCACAAAAAAGCAATGCAGGTTCTCATCAAAAAATAGAAAAATGTGTCATAGAATTATTACATATTTTGCGTCGTTTCAAGTAGTCAAAATGCTACTTTCTCTATATCCTAGATTTGTACTCCAGAAAATATATAGTGGGTAATTGAGCAAAGCAAAGTGTGAGGGGTGAAGGTAAGATTGCGCCCATTGATGTCTCATCAGCTCTAACACTCTTAGAGTGATCGGCGGCAGAACTCTCAGATATAACACTGACATCTATGTTCCATTCAATGTATTTGTTGGGCCGTCAATCCCATAACCTGAAGTGCTGTAGCAGTAATATGCCAGTTGAATGTCTACAGGAAAACTGTTACTTAAGTAATTTTTCTGAAAACTCAAAATAAACTTTGAGAAACAATTTGGCTAAAGTGACTTGCTCGAGAGCACAAAGGTGTATTCTTGTGCTGGCTTGAAGATTCAAACGAGCAAACTATCCATTACTATCCCAGTGATTTAACCACTAAGCTACAGCCAACCAATTCAGGTCAAAGTCTTTGGGAATGGAATCAAATCTGTTTGGTTAAAAGAAAAGTGTGCTCTGTGAATGCACAATAGGTGACAAATGTTGTGAAGCAATCAAAACAAGGATAAATCCAGGGAGGGAATGCTAGTAACTGGTAGAATAGAGGAATAGGGACCCATTTGGGAAAGCTTTCTATTACCTACATGGTACACTCCAGCAAACCCTTATCAATAGCAGTGCACTATAGAGGGAACAAGGTGCTGGCAATGAGTCTATCAAACAGGCTCCAGCCTTGGTTTAGTGGCTGTCCATTACCAGTGAAGATCCTGTTAAAGACATACATCTCCACTTGGCCAGACACTGTGAAGAGCCAATCTCCAAGGGGCAGGAAAGGCCAGGAAGCTGCTTCCTCTACTTCTGGAAGGAGCATGCGCCCACCACTGTGCCTGTGTGCTCAGACGGTGAGTGCAGAGCCTCGGACCACAGTGTCAGCATGGAACAAGAGTAAATTCAAGAGAAAAATGTTTATAGGTGAGTGGGGAAAAAGCTATATTTTTAATGGAATGGACAAAGGATTAGTATTTTCCCATGAGAAAATACAAATACAAAAATTATTGTAAAAGTAAATACACTGCTCAATCACACATCAGGATCATTTAAATCACACATCGGGTATCGATGAATGAAATGAAAGTAAAAGTTAACAGTTTAAATAACAGGCTGTTCCTACTTGCGTGAATGTCATCACTTCAACTCATAATGTGACTCAGAAGTGTGCATGGACCAACGTGCCTGTTTGCTCTTCCGACAGCATCTGAGTGAGCTCCTGGACAGTCTGTGGTGCTACTTGGCTGTGTCGTATGCACCAATACATAACATCACAGAGGATATCGATTGGATTCAGGTCTGGGGAACATGAAGGACAGTCAATGGCGCCAAAGCCTTTGTCATCCAGGAACTGCCTACACACTCTGGCCACAAGAGGCCGGTCATTGTCCTGCACCAGGAGGAACGTAACGTCTGAAGATGGTCTGTGCGACCCTCCAAGTATATGCAACCCCAGACCATCACTGACCCACCACCAAACCGGTAATGCTAGGTGATGTTGCAGGCAGCATAACGTTTAATTCAGCACCTTCAGACTGTCACATGTGATCAGTGTGAACCTGCTTTCATCTCTTTAGAGAACAGGGCGCCAATGTTGGACCCGCCAATGCTGGTGTTCTCTGGCAAATGCCAATCAAGCTGCATGGTGCTGGACTGAGAGCACAGGTCCCACTAGAGGATGTCGGGCCCTGATGCCACTCTCATGTAGTCGGTTTCTGACAGTTTCTGTCAGAAACAAACAGCAGTAGCCCACTGGAGGTCATTTTGAAGGGCTCTGGCAGTGCTCCCCCTTTTCCGCATCACACAAAGGAGAAGATACCGGTCCTGCTGCTGGGTTGATGCCCTTCTACAGCCCTGTCCAGCTCTCCTCGTGTAATGACCCGTCTCCTGGTATCTCCTCTATGCTCTTGAGACTGTACTGGGAGAAACATCATTCTTTGTGATTGCAAGTATGGATGTGCCATCCTGGTGGAGCTGGACTACCTGTCCAACATAAATGGGCTGCAGGTACCGCCACATGAACCAATAGTGACAAGGACACTAGCAAAAAGCTAAATTAGAGAAGAATCAGTCAGGAAGGATAAGGAAATACCATTTGTTTATGCCCACCACCTGCAAAACCATTCCCTTTTCAGAATTGTCTTGCTGTTGCCTCTCCAGTGCAGCTGCTGTCACTTTCATTTGCACCAAAACAGGTGACATATATATCCATGAAGTTGAATTGACTTTGTGTTATACTGTGAATATAATGTGTCCCCAAATGTTTTTGAATAATGTAAATAATAGTCTTTGGGTCTCTCGAAGTCTTGAAGCGAATTGGACTCACATTGAATGGAGGACTAATGATTAATGGTTTATTCTCCTCAATAATGGCTGGATTGAATATTAATTAGGATTTAACTTAATTGTATGTAAGTTAAAAGACAGAGGCTTGTAAATTAAATTAGTTATGAGAAGCATTAGTAGGTCCTGTTATTAAAATGCACGCCTTGATCGAAGGTCAAATAATTATAAACAGATTTTTTGCTTCTGTTCAAAATACAGAAATTCAAGAATGACAGATTTTTGAAGTACTTAATATCCAAAGGCAACCGTGAAGATCTACAAATAAAACATGTAAATGTGCATCACAAACGAGAAGCATGTACTTACAAGAGGCTAAGGTCATGTTTGTTGAAACACATTTAAAGGTGAATTCAAGCTAGCGTGAGATGTCTCAGTTCAGCACCCGTGTTTCGTGAGCTAGCTGCTTCTAGTGCAAGCATCTGTTTGTCTGTCTCTAGTTGTGTGCGTGCAGGTGGGCGTTTGAGCATGTGCAAGCCTGCGTGAAGGTCAGACACCTTTTCTCAGCACCAGACGGCCGGGCTTTGCCCACCACCCCTTGGTAACCTCCATACCCAGGCAGGTGGCCAACCCCCCAGCCCAGTAGACTAGCCCGGGAACACCAGGCCTGGCATCTGAGTCTGGCTGTGCCACCCTCCAGCCTAATGAATGGGACACTAGAGGACAGTGCATGGGCCTAGACATCCATGTGAGGGGGGGAGAAGAGGAAGTAGAGAGGAAAGGGAGATACATTGACAGAGGGAGGAAGAGGGAAAATTGACCAAGGACATGAGTGAAACTGACAAGGAAAAAGGGGAGCATTAGAGAAAGAATAAAAGACATCAGTAGGGAGTAGACATGGAGAGAGAGAAAGGGCGGGTAGATATCAAGAGGGACTATCCCTGTATGCAATTGAAAGATGAGAGGAGAGGGGTAGTGAGAGCAGCCGTTACCCCTCAGGGCATGTCGAGAACCGGCCAGAGGAATGCAGCCAGCATGGCATTGACGGTGGCTTGACAAGGCGCTTAGCCCCAACCGAGAAGCCTGTGGAGCAGCTACTGTGGAGATGAGAGACTAAAGGACTGGAGGGAGGCGGCAGCGCGGCGGCGGGGGGCTTGAGTTATGGGTTCCCTACCACCTGGGCACAGGCAAACGGCAGCTTCAGTGGGCAGAGCAATGCCCAACTGACAGCCGTGCCTCCCTGCGCGGGTCTGAGAGTGCTGGCTGCTCTATCACAGCAACGGCAAAGGGGGTGGAGGAAGGACCAGAGTGACAGCGCCGTGGAGACAGACACTCCACATGGGGTTCGTGGGTAATTACTGTCATTCCGCACACCGCCCTCATTCACAAATCCCCATTCATTACCAGTTGTTTATTACCATCGCAAAATAATAGAGGGGAAATAATTAGAAATTACAGGGGCACAAACATAGAATTATCATTAAAATGTGTCTCTCTCTTGCTTGCTCTCTCTCCCTCTCAATCCCTGACTCCCTGGCTTCATGTCTCTGACTTTCTCCTCTGTGTTCATGTCTTTCTCTCTCTGTCTCCCTTGTACTCTTCCTTTGTCATTCTCTCTCTCTCTCTCTCTCACTCTCCCGTTTGGCATATTTGTGTTTTTTTCCTGTATTTTTTAAGGCCATATTGAGCACAATGTCTGGGGGCTGAATGGTAAAGTATTTACTGTAGCGTAGGGTCCTGACCTATTAAAGGCTTTTAACATTTTTAATTATCTGTGTGTGTGTGTGTGTGTGTGTGTGTGTGTCTACATGTGTGTGCACCAGGCGAACAATCTCTTTGAGGGCATGAGAGAGAGCGATGTTCTAACCTTATGACGCACGTGTTCAAAATATTTATAACAGTCCTTGCAGTGTGAGTTCTTTTTGCACGTGGCACAGAATTCTATTCCATTTTCATCATTAAAACTGCTCAGCATTTTAAAACTGCATAGCGTATTAAAAACCCATATCAGGCTTTACTAACAATTCCTTTGTAATCACTATAACCATTATATATTAATAATAATTACAATTATTATTGAATTTGTAATCAACATTATTGACCGATACATGTAACCTAACTTAACAAATTACACTAAACGATTATTATAGAACAATCCACAGAGGTCATATGTCGAAAGAAAAGTACACCACTACGTTCATGGACAGTGTTGGCCCCTGTTTTGCTCAAATAACTTAATGAAGCCTTTTTATTTTAACTGTCTATCTTTAACTGTCCCTTCTGCTTCAAACATGTCATGTTTGAGGTCTTTTTGTGGGGAAGGCACGTTTTCTGTCTCTACACAGCATTTCCATAGGATTGATATACAGGGTTTGTCTAGGCATTCCATAACCCTCCATTTCTTCTTTCCGAGCCAATCAGTTGTAACTTTGCTTGTGTGTTTGGATCATTGTCGTGGTGCAAGATCCATGTTCGATTCAACTTAAAGTTTTTGACGGATGGTCTCACATTCTCTTCAAGAAATCGCTGGATTCATATTAATTTCAACTTTCAGTGCCGGGTAGTCTATAGACAGACGTAATACCTCCATGAGCTTTTCCCTTGCAGGGTGAAGCCTGAGGGAAAGGCGGACCAACTGTGGCACTATGTGTGCGTTGGTGTTTGTGGAGGAGTAATTTAAAATCGGGCCACTGTTGTGCTCCTATAAAGCTCAGTTACATGAATAAAGGATAATTAGCCTGGCAGGAACAACACAAGAGGAGGATTATCAGCGTACCAGTTTATGAGTCGCTATCGACCTGCACTCTCGCAACTGCTGGGCTTTCCCAGTTAAAGATAATACTGAGGAAAGCTGTCCTGAAGCCGAGGGAGACAAGGTCCAAAATTGCACCCTATTCCCCACTGAGTGTACCGCATGACATTGACATGATGGAGGTACCCAAGTCCTAGTTCTATAGTTGACTGCCCCACTATTAGGTAACTAGCATTTTCAAACCCTATGGGAATTATTAGTCAAGTTGCAATTGGGAGCACTGGTGTGTGTGTGTGTGTGTTGGAAAACTAGAAAGGCTATGGACTACAGCATGAGATGGGTACAGCACCACGTTAGCAAAAAAGAACATGGCGTAAAAGCATACATGCACACACATGCACACACTCACACACACCCTCTCAAACCAACACACACACATCAAGACAGTTGCAGATAAGTGACAGGCCGGATATACAGTATCTGTACAGTTAAGCCTAAGAAAAGCGCAGATAGGCTCAGTAGTTCGCTCTGCTCCAACCCAGGTGATAAATATCCATATAAACCATAATTGAAAAAACCTGATGCATACAAGGTCCCCCATAGCCATTTGAATATGAACGGAGATCTCATTCCACTTTTTGCCTTTTCAATTCCTATCTGCTGAGCGATAACCCATCCGCCCCCCCCGTTTGGCGTTTGGCAGTCCCACCAGTGGCTCCTCCGCTAGACATCACCCCCACATAAGGACAGAAGAAGAATGACACTCCTAAGACTGTCATTCCCGTACAATGGCCACTGGAGTCTACAGAAACACGCTGTATCGCACGGAGGAAAATAAACGTCATGCCAGCGGGTCAGCGAATCCATGTGTGCATCGCTCCGTAGCAGTCCACAATCAGTTTGGTCTGTCCTTTGGTACCTGGCTTGACAGTGCAAAACAGATCAGACGCCAGACAACCTTTGCCAGAAAGGCATCAACAATTTCATCTACCGCAACGTGCCCCTACAAGTCACACAAATGATCACATTTCGGCTTCTTTGTAAAGAATTTGTCTTGATGGAAGAAACGAGGATTAAACGCTCGGCTCTGTTCAGTCTGCGATTCAGTCCAATTTGCCTGCTTGTCTGTCCAGATTAAGCCTTTAACTAATCACCCAGGATCCCTAAAATTATGTCGGGTGCATGTTAAGTACCCCCTGGCACATTACTCATACGTCAATAATTATTTCAACATGCACCATTTTAATTAGGGAGTCATAGGACTGAATATCCACTGAATATTCAACACTTGATTATGGTAATAATGAAAATAAAAACGAGGTTAGATATGAAAATGTTGGAGCCTCACACCGATGAAACATCGGGTATGTTTACTACAGTCAGCATGGGTGTCAGTTAATCAACTGACTGATGTAACCAGGGCCTGAAATGAATGTTCAGGTTCAACAGCCACAGTGGCGTCTAAATGAATGGAAGCACCTAACAATGTATTAACATCAGGGACCTAATAAGAAGCAGTGCCACCCTGTGCCTTCAGAGAAACTCCAATCCTTCTAGGAATGCTGTCATGCAAATCTTGAAGAAAAGACTCCAGTTCATTGAGGGAAGAAGAAAGTGGAAATCGACTTCTTACTCTGTTCTCCAGAACGTCTCGTAAAGGTTCAATGGTGTTCAGATCTGGTGATTGGGGAGGCCATGGAAGGAGTTTGACATATCCCTGCTGTTTGTTCATAAAATCACTCTTGAATTTGTTTAGTAGTGTGTTTGGGGCCATTATCATCCTGGAAAAATGGAACATCACCAGGAAAAGACATCTGGTCCTATAAAACCAATTCATATTCTTTGGCCATTATACAACAATGTAAAGCAATCATCAGACACAAGGACTCTCACGGGATGGGTTCCATACCGTTACAGATCGCCCATAATGCCTAACAGTTGGTTGCAGACATTGTGGGTTGAAAGCATCCTTTGGGATTTTCTAAAGGTAAACCACTCCGGATGTAGGAAATATGAAGAAAGATGACTCATCAGAGTACGTATGTCCATTGCTCGGAGTCCAGGTTTTGTGATCCATACACCAAGGCTGGAGTCTTGTGCATTGGCCTTTGATACAAGCAGTTTACAAATGATATCCATGCCTTAAATACCAAAAATCTGTAATTGTCCATCAATTCATGTCAGTTTTGACTTGTGACCGCTGTTCCTCTTTGCCCATGTCATTAGTCCATGTTTGTTATGCTGTCCTGATTTTTAAGGCCATTGCCCTATGCACATTGAATATTTTTTTTTTTGACTGACACACTTATCTGGCCTCTTTGGATGTCTATTATTTAGCCTTGTGTTGCTTTGAAAACTCAAATATCAAAGTGCCAATTGTCAGACCTTTATAGCTTAAACAAGAGAACTGCTGATTTGCAATCAACCAATGTGACCAATTGTGACCTCTACAGCTGTGTTAGTAATTGTTACTTCAATTGTTGTTTGTGTTATTTCGTCCACAAAAGATAAGTTAAGTTATCTTAGCCCCCACATCCACCATTATTATTTCAAATAACATGGTATATTGCTCAAAAAAAGAAAAGAAAATTGAAGAATTAAGGAAAGACAAAAAAACGGTGCACTTGCTAGCTGGAACCAGACCACAGCGTTATACATTTACTTTGTTGAACATTAAACTGAATAGAACATTGTAAACCACCAAGCATGTTAACAAAACCTTGTAAATACCCCAGAAATACTTCACAACCTTTGGTTTCGGGTACAAAATATCTTAGGGTGTGAATTAATCTTTCCCTCTGGTAGGCTACCGATCAGTGTTGAGTGTTTACTGGATATTCTAATTGAAAATGCTAATATTAGCAGCAATTCCCCGACAAAAACTTGAAACCTGTGAGAATATTATTGTGGTAAAGAAGATTACTGCCTTTTAAAATGTGAAATTCAACTGATGTGATACACAAACTTAACTAAAGTCATGACAGCTTGAGCATAAATCAAAATGGACTGTGTGATTGGTAAATGAAGATCAACAAGTCAACAAAGCCAAAAGAAAACATGTGCCAAATAATGTGTATTTGATTACTGAAATGACAATATTTTTCACTTCCTAATGTTGCAAACTGTAAGTATAAACTCCCTTTATTAAGGGATTACACCATGTTAATAACACTAAACTTCAACTGTGATGATAGTTGAAGATGAATTAAGTTAAGCAACACATGAGTATAATAAAACATAAAAATATACAAAAACATCCCAAAATGTATTTGAATGAATATGACAAAAGAAACACCAGCTGCGTAATTAACCATTGGACCGTGGCAAACACACCACTTACAATTACCGTCCTATCGCAATGTCTGTATTAAATGCACTTGCCACCAACATTGAGCTAAACTTGTCTATGTGAAAAAGGTTCCCATATAAAACATGGCCAAATTATTTTCAGAAATAATACCAAATCCATTCCAGAATTCTTATGTGAAAGGGACATTTTAGAAGGAAAATACACGGTACAGGAGTTTGGTCCAGAACATGAGGGAAGTCTTAAACTTTTACTTATTCAGGCCTTTATAAACCTGTTTCCCAAATGGCAACTTATTCCCAACACGGCGCAATACTTCTTACTGGAGCACAACAAAGCCATGTATAAAGTCTATAGCCCAAAGTAGGGCACTAGACAGGGAACAAGGTGCCATTTGGGATGGTGAGCAAGCTACTCTGGAAAAAAGGCTCTGGAGGTTAAACCAAAAGATTAGAGCTCCCAGGCGAGCAGATCGTTAAATCGTGTCGATGCTAATCTCAGGGCCTCGAGAGTGAAGGACTTAAGTTCCACTCGCTGTTAGATGCTTTCAATGAGCAGGACAATCTTTAGGGCACCTGTGATGCTCGTGGGGGTTCCCAATGATATATGGAGCGAGTAACACACCTACTTAAGCATTAGAGGACATGAAGTGCTCCGTTACACAAACAGAATGGATAACATATGCCACTTTAACAGCACTTTTATCGAAACAATGTGCAACATTGCTACCGGCAAAATAATGAGTGCACTGTGTTCCTTATGGGAATTCAACCAACGACCTTGATACGCCCAAAAAAGTTATCAATTAAAAAGGTTTGTCAGGTTTTTACATGTTTTCTCCCCCAATATCTCCAACTGGTGTTGCACTAACACTTCCCAAACTCTGTCACATCCCATGGGAAATCAGTCTTTACATGTTGGACTTTCAAAAATGATTTCTCACTGAATATCTTCTGTTGGTGTTACACAAAAAAACACTAAGCACAGCATAAAGAGACAGATCTGGGTACAGGCAGGCAATCAGGCAGCATCAACCAGTTAAGGTGTCACTGGGTATTTAATACAGAGACAGATGGCTAAGGTTAGTGGGAGAAAAGTACAGAATGGCTACCAGATGAATTGGAGAAACAAAAAGGATGGTTACCGATTATATCCATAATTGAAATACTGCGACCTCGGACACTCTACCAAGAAAAAATGTAGACCACTTTGTTACTGTTACATTAGTCTGTTGAACTTTAGGGACCATGAGTGAGAGATCAGCAACATCTACCCACAGTACCTGTTTGACGGACGGTGTCTTGTTGAGATCTGAGGGAATCTGAGATGGAACAGATCAATTATAGTTGTGTTGTGAGGAGATAATGAGGGCATGACACGTCAGACAAAACAGGATTTCTGTTCTCCTATTATCAGTTTTTCACAATATCCATTTTGTGATCAATTCCCCGGCTTCGTCACAGCAACTCCCAGCGGAGTCGGGACAGTTGATTTCCAGATGTCTTCCAAGAACATCCGATGCCATTCAGATTGTAATCAATCTGCTCACTAAACCAGGAGGTACAGACCGGAATCCTTATGCATCAGATGAAACGCACTCCCCTGCCATTTATCTTGACTGAGTTCAAAGTCACCACAACTCCTCACTAAAGCACAACAAGTCGAGACACTCACATCCAATTACTACCCCGCAACCCGCAAAACCCCTGACAATGCTGGACAACTGCAGCAACCTCTGCAGGCAAGATCCAACCTCTGCAGGCAGGATTCAAACCCTCATCTCGCAATAACGCAGTTAACTTGTGATGTAGTACTGGGACACCATTTTGACAATGAATTCACAAAATGTCAGACATTTTCAAGGTACAAATGGAGGTGTACAGATGCTGTTTCATAATTTGAACATCCATGTCGTGCACAGCAGGGGATGCACAAGTAGTGTATTTAAGGTTTAGAAATTCCTCTGCATTATTCAAATTCCTATTTTTACAATATCCATCCATCACCATTCATCATAAATCCACATAACAATCAAATGAGTCCTGTTGCTGCAGATTTATTCCCCTGCTGTGACAAAACAAACCGGCAACACTTAAGATGCAGCCTCTGTTATTGGGGTACAGATAAAAAAAAGCAGTTACAAGGGGACAGATGAAAAGAAATGCTATTTTTTGTAATAGGAAAATCTAAGGTAAAAGAATTCAGAAGAGTGAAGGTGAAAATATCCCATCTTAGCCCTGGCATCAAAGAGAGGGCCTCATATCGGAAGAGCACCATTTTGGAAGTGTCATTATCGGAGGGTGTCATTTTGAGAAAGCATCATATTATATGACATTCTGGCAGACTGCACTGTCAGGAACTATACAAAATGTTGCCAGATCCCAAGTACAAACAATTGCTGTTATGAATTTTGGCTGACCTTGAACGTGAAAGTGTGTATGTTTGGGTGAGAAGAAGCAGTAACATTTTCATTCTGGTCGGACAAAGTAGCTATTGAACTGTATAACAATCATCACTGCTGACCGTCCTCACTGGAAAGTTCAGTCGCCTCACCCCAACAACTAAACAAGGTGTCCATACATGGATCGAGTTGGGTGTCGCAGACTGGTGTTTCATTCACACAACCTGTCCAAACAACTATGCCTCAGTTCAATCTCTCTCTCTCCCCCGTTCCCCCTCTCCGCCCCACTGCTTTTCTGTCACCATCTCTCCCTCTGTCTTTTTTTGGTCTCCCTCCACAGCACATAAGTTAACCAAGCCTGCTACATCATATCACATGTGGAGCGCTGTGTCGCCATCAAACACACCTTAAAAGAACTGCCAGACACATGTAAGCCAAAGCACACGTCGACAGAAAACAGTCAGTGGCTGTAAACATAAGTTGACCTGGATGAGAGCATCTGCTAAATGTCTGGAATGTAAATCAGTTACTTGTGAATGAAAACAACATAGGCACGGAGGGAGAGTATAAAAATGAACCCGGCAAAGTCGGCAGGAGTCGTGGGGGGAGGACTGCAGAATGTTGTTTCATGTCTGTAGGAAACAAGGTGTTTTGCCATCGTCCACCGTGCGGAGGAGCTTAGCGACAGGGAGATTGGAATTTGGCTCAGCAGTTTGTAATCTTGAGCGTTTGGTGTTGTCTCAAATCCCCGGGCAGTGAGCCGGCAGAAATATCCACCCAGAGCTGACGATATGCTACCCTATCTGGACCACCTGCTGTGTGTGTGTGTGTATGTGAGTGACTGTCCGTGGGCAGGTTGGGGCTTGTGGTAAATCTGCCTGTTTAAAATGCGGCATCAAAACTTTTCAAAGTAGCTTAGGACAAGCAGACAAAACCGGCTGGATTTGCCATGTCCTGAAAACTGTGTGGCTCTGTGTGTGTGTGTCTGAACAATCATCCTTAGCCGGCTGCCATCCCTGGCGTGTCGGAATAAGACCTTGACCTCAAGGCTGGATAACTTATAAGGACAGTAATCTGTCTGTGTGCCGCTCCTCCTTGAAAAGATGCTCTCCCAAGCGCTTTGTGGAGCAAGCAAAGAGAAGGAATTCAGGTGGGACGGTCCTGTGTGGAACCTTTGCCTACATTTCGATTTGAGACTACATATTTGGGAGGATTTAAATGTGCCAGTGAACAAGGAGAAACCAAGGCAAGCCCAGGGGCAGGTTCCATAACACTTAAGTCAATGCCTGAAAAGGGTTGGGCTAAAATCTCCATACTAACACGACAAAGTCTACTTCCTGGCCTAAGCTGACACGTTTCCTGCTTTGTATATGTTGTAGACATTAGAATATGTAACTGAAGCGTTATGTTGGAACCCTTTAAGTGTGCTATTTATGTAGGCCTCTCGTTCACTAGCCTGTCGATATTAAATTGTGTCTATGGGTCTGTGTGTGTGCGCGTGCATCTGATAGCCGTAGAATGAAAACTATGGTTAAGGAATACGAAGCTTCAGTGAACTGTGCAAATCTCTATTGGGGAATCTATGTCGAGAGCATCAGACTAAAGAATATAGATCTTCCTCTCTTTCGCTCCGTCTATCACATATCCCCTATCGCTCTCTGACTGTCCTTGCTCTACTCTACCCTGTCCTCAAACTGCACTCCACCTTGTTAGCGGCTCAGCACTGGCTGATTACATTACAGTCACACACACATGCACGCACACACACACCCACACACACACACACAGTCATAAGCATGCACTCAAACACACACAAACATAAGCAGGGAGGTACTGGCTAATTACCTCGCTTTTCTCGGGGCAACAACCAACCAATACTGCTCGATCTTAACTGGTCATGTCCCATTACTCATCAGCTAGTCAACTGCCGCTTCATATTCCAACAGTCTGACGGGTGCATTTGTCTGAGAGAAACGAGCTAAACTGACTGAGTTGGTGTGTGTGTGCGCCTGTGAACATGTAAAAGCCTGTTCGGTCTACAGACTGGACCTGTCTGACAATTCTTTCCAGTATGGGCCTGCTTGTTGACCAGCGTGCGTTTGCGTGTACATTCAGGTCATCCTCGTGTGTGTGAAGCCAAGTCGCTGTCAGTGTGTATTTTATGAACCAGAGTCTCTGTCTGTGTGTGTTTGTGTGTGAGGCCTGTGTGTGTTTCTCTGAGAGTGTGTGTGTGTGTGTTAAGGCCACATCTCTGTCAGTGGCTGTGTAATTAAGAGGTGTGTGTTTCACAGTCTGAATGATGGAGCTGTATGGAGCCCAGAGAGGTGTCTGTCAATTGAGCCACAACAGGCACCACTGCGTTCTCATCTGTCAACACACCTCTGGGATATGGGCCCAGTCGGTTTGTATGGACAGAAGAGGACCCACATTTTGCACCGAGGGAAATGTGGTGAATACCTGTTGATGTGTCTATTGTCTGCAGGTGGTCCAATATATAAAACAGATACACATTATAGCAATTTAGAAGAAATCAATAACCAGAGCAACTAAAAGCAGCAATAAAAGTCCCTAGTTCAAGAACAAAACTAAGCAATCTGCGTTTTGGTAGTTGGCACAGAGTTGCCTAACGCCAGTGGTAGCGTGGAAGGATGGGAGGGAAGGGGTGGGAGGATGGGAGGGAGGCCGTGGGAGGATGGGAGGGAGGGGGTGGGAGGATGGGAGGGAGG